>PVKS010002100.1:0-124487 GCA_004027875.1 Aplodontia rufa
TTTTTTTTTAAGAGAAAGGGTCAATTTTTTTTCATCTGGTTTTTGTTTTTCCTTTATTTGTGTATGTGGTGCTGGTGATTGAACCCCAGACCTCATGCATGCCAGACAAGCACTCTACCGCTGAGCCATCACTCCAACCCCTCTGTGAATACATTTTTTAAAGTTGACCTGAAAGTAGATGTTTGATGGTTAGATACTTGTTCACCAGTTTTTCAGGCACTAAGTTAAGACAGACAGTTGCTGCAGGAAGGGCATGTTTTGTGACATGCTTAAGAAGGGAGTACACTGAAGTTTGTTCAGTCATTGAATACTTATTCACAATTTAGGCCATGTTTACTTACCATCTATTATTTTCTTAATATATTTTGATTTAATTCACATGAAATTTGTTTTAAAGGAAAACTTTATATTCCTTTCATAAATGGAAAACTTTTTCCTGTGCATATTAAAGTGAATAGATAATAGGTATTCAAGTATTTGTACTTCATAAGAGATTTGTGGTAATTAGCAAAGATGGTCTGCAATTTTTTTGGATATTATTTAAAAGAGAGTAAAAAAAAATGGCATTATTTTGAACCGTTAGTAATTTAGTCAACAAATACTTACCGAGCCAAGCTCTTATAGGCATTTAATGTATAGCTGTGAGGGGGAAAGAACAAGCCCAAACTATTCATGGAGCTTACATTCCATGTACATCACATATTACAGTATTATTAAATTCCACATAATTCTGCCCCCTTTCTTATTTCTATCAATACTTACTCTCACTCAGTATTTGCAATCACTGAAGGTTTTCTTTTTTTTCTTTTTTGAGATCTAGAAATCCTCACTCTTCAGTATCATAATTACTGTCAACATTCCTTGTATTCTGGAAAATTCTCACAGGTGAACTCAGTCAGTGGATTCAGATGTCTTTTAAGCATTATGCTATGCAAGAAGCAAAACAACAGTTTGTTGAATATGATAAAAACAATGATGGTACTGTGACATGGGATGAATATAACATTCAGATGTATGACCGTGTGATCGACTTTGATGAGATCACAGCTCTGGATGATGCAGAAGAGGAGTCCTTTAGGCAGGTGAGAACATGTGCACAAGCTGTTCCTTTTGATCACCTCAGTTCTCTTTGCCCTCCTGCGTGAATGAGCAGAAGAGGACCTGAGGCCCTAGACCAGATTGCCTTGTTCTCCAGGCACTATCACCAGTTCCACCTCAGCGGTCATTTTGGTGGTTTCCTTTCTAGCCAGATACAGAACTCTTATTCTGTACTGCCTAAATTATCCTTGCATCTGTTTTTCTCAGCTGCATCACTTATTTGTCCTCATTTCCAGAGTTGTTTGTTTAATGTATTTTGAATATGTAGCTCAGCATTTTATTTTAAACTTTGAACAGTCAATTTTATATCATGTTTATTAGGAAGGCTAGACTCACCCATTTCCATTTTAAAACAGTTTTATGTAAAATAACTCATTTGCGAAAATATCTGTGGTGAAGTACACATAACAAATTTATCATTTTAAACCATTTTAAGTGTACAATTCAGTATTGTTAAGTGTGTTCACCTTATTGTGCAACCAGTCTCTCAAATTCTTCACATCTTGAAAAAGTAAACTCTGTACCCATTAAACGATAACTCCCCATGCTCGTCCTTACCATGCCTCCTCCCGTTCTGCAACCACCATTCTACTTTTTGTCTATGAATTTGACTACACCAGGTACCTCATCTAAGTAGAATCTTAACAGTATTTAACTTTTTGTGACTGGCTAATTTCACTTAATGTCCTCAAGGATCATCTTGTAGCATGTGTCAGGATTTCCTGCCTGAAAAGGGCAGATAATATTTTATTGTATATATGTACCAAATTTTGTTTATCCTTTTGTCCATGGGTGGACACTTGAGTTGTTTCAATCTTTTGAGTATTGATTAATGCTGCAGTGAATGTGATGTGCAGATCTCTCTTTTAGATCCTGCTTTTGATTCTTTTGGGTACATACCCAGAAATGGAATTGTTGGATTATTTTTAATTTTGTTGAGGAACCTCAATGCTATTTTACATAGCAATGTTCTATTTAAAATAATTTTTGAAGATTCAGCATTACTTTGAGTACTGTTGTATCTTATGGTTTAATATGTTACAATATAAGTTTAATCAAGCAGAGGTGAGTGAGACAATTTTAATTTAATTTAGGAATTAGTAAGAACTTTCTGTGACTTTTGGAAATCCATTAAACTAAAAAGTATATATATCAACACAAATAACTGAGTTTTTGAAATTGCTATTTCAAGGGTAATTTTATAGAATTCTTTAATATAGGTTTCTTTTATATATGAAAAAGAATAAATAAAACCAAGCAACTTGTTTCAAACTATATGCCAAGGAGCTAGGAAAACGTTTGAGCCTCTTCTGTTTCTTACCTCGTTTTAATATGTATCTTCTAATTTTTATTGTGGCCATCATTTATCATTGCACTTGCTATTTATTTTAGAATTCTATTGGCCACTTGAACTCTGTAGGCCACCACTAACTCCAAGGTGGTGGTTTCTTTGCTAATGACTACTCATATGCTATGCATATGCCACCAGTGTGCAGGTTAAGGGCTCCAGCCTCAGAGCCAATCTGCCTGGCTTCGTGTCCAGCTCTACTACTTAACAGTTGTACAGCTTTGGGTAAGTTACTAAACCTCCTTATGTTTCAGTTTCCTCATTTCTAAAAGTGGGGATAATCTCCATTTAAACTGAGGATAACAGTAGTGTGGAGAAATAGTAATAAATAATAGCAGTTGGGCTGGTATATAATTCTATTTTGATTTAAAAGAATATTGCTAAAGAAAGCATGTGCAATTAATGTAAGTTTATATTTAATCATTCAACTTATAAAATTATTTTGACAATTGTTAAAATCTTAGATTAATTAGCATTTAATTTATAGGAGGAAAATGTACCTTTTTTTCCCGCTTAGTTGGGGTCTTTATTTTCCAGCAGAATAAAGAGAGTATAATCAGTGTTTTCACTGCTAGTAGTGCTAAACAAAAATCAAATGGTGATAATGATATTTGGGAGTCATCCTACTAGGTGTTCTCTTTTACTCTAGGAATTAACTTATTGTAAAAGCACTATGAGAATTTGGGGACTTTTCTAAAATTAAAGTATGACATTATGACTTCCTTGCCAGGGAACAATAGAAAAATTAAATACAGTATGATAGTGTCGACATTAAGTCTTCACTTTGAAGAGATACATTGCTCATCAACATAAACTTTTAGGAATAGGAATAGCTCTTTTAAAAGATGTCAGGTTCTGAAACTATATTCCACAATGGGTACCCAGTACATGTTGATTGAAGTCTACCTTCTAAGAAGAAATTAGAAAATTAGAAGACTCTTAATAGCCTAAACTTAGGAAATGATACATTCCTGAAATGAACACTTTCCTGTGGGAATGCTATTTGGCAGCCCTGGGATATGTCTTTATCTTCATGAAGTTCTAAGCATCCTTTTTAATTTTTTAAATTTTTATTTTATTTTTTACTTTTTTAAAGAGAGAGAAGAACAATGAGAGAGAGGAAGAATCAGTTTTACCTAGTTTTTCATCAGGTTTTTGTTGCTCCAACATTTCCTTGTGTATGTGGTGCTGGGGTTATGCTAGGCAAGCGCTGTAACCATTTAGCCACCGCAACCATTGAGTCGCCACAGCGGCAGAGAGAAAAAGAGAGAGAGAGAGAGAGAATGAATGAATGAAAGAATCAACTTTATTTAGTTTTTCATTTGGCCTTTGTTTCTCTGCTACTTACTTGTGTATGTGGTGCTGGGGTTTGAACCAGCTCCTCTTGCTTGCCAGGCAAGCCCTTCAAATTCTGAGTCACCGCTCCAGCCCCTTTTTTTTTTTGCACTAGGGACTGACCAGGGACGCTTAACTACTGAGCCACATCCCCAGCCATTTAAAAAAAATTTTTTTTTTAAAGGGAGCGAAAGAATCAGTTTTTTTTTTTTAATTTAGTTTTTCATGTGGCTTTCATTGCTCCAAAACTTCGTTGTGTATGTGGTGCTAGGGTTCGAACTCGCATACTCACATATGCCAGTTAAGCACTATAACTGCTGAGCCCCGGCTACAGCCCTAAAATTTTTTATTTTGAAACTGGGCCTTATTAAAGTTGCTTAGCCTCTTGAAGCTGGCTTTGAACTTCCAATCCTCCTGCCTCAGCCTCCTGAGCTACTGGAATTACAGGTGTGTACCATTGCACCTAACTCTAATCATACTTTTTAAAGAACTTAATAGATAATACCTAACCTCCTAAAAATTAACGTGGGATGTAAAGATGAACCTAGACACCCTGGGCATTATTCTTCAAAATAAAAAATAAAGGATGAAAAATGAGTTGGTCTCATCAAGTTATAAACTAACATTATGCCATAAATAAAACAATCACAAAAAGTAAATGGGTATCTGAATAAAATAAAATTTCCTATATGGAAGTCTATTAAAAAAGTAAACATTGCTGGAGATAGTGGCACACACCTGTAATCTCAGTGACTCTGGAGGTTGAGGATAGAGGCTTACAAGTTCAAAGCCAGTCCTGGACAATTTAGTGAGACACTGTCTTAGAAATGAAAAGGGCTTCCCTTAGTGGTAGAGCACCCATGGATTTAATTCAAATCAACTTGATACCTAAATTTTATTTTTTATTAAATTTCTGTGTAGAGACTACAAATAACTTTGAGTAGTGACCCTTTCAGGCTGTGAAATGTCTGAAAAAGTATAATATGGTAACCAATCATAAATTAACACTTTTAAACAAGATAAGTAAAGTTTGGGGACTTCCTGGCAAAAGTTCAGTTACTCCAGTTTCTGAAGTCAGCTGCTAAATATGTCTTGTGTAAGTAATATTTACTTACGTAAGGTATATCCTTCATGTGGCTGATCAGAATTTTTAAGACCTAGAGTTTTATTCTCGAATTAGATTATGTACTTCCTCATGTAAAATCATTAGTCTACCAAAAGGTGGCAGTTTTGTTCCTCACAAATTTATGTTACACTATAAAAATAAATGATTATGTTGGTTTCTTTATACTATAATATATAGCACTTTTATCCTCTACTAGAATACAGATTTATTAAATACGGAAGAAAAAAGTGTTGAGGTTTTCTGAAAATGACTATCTTGTTAATTTTTTTTTAATTTGCCATTTGAAAAAAATTCTTTTTGTGTATTGGCTTCTCTAATTTAATATGAGGTGCTCTTAAATTGTACTAAATAATTATGGGATATGAAATAGAAAAACCTACTTTCTTTTTCTTTTCCTTCTTTTTTAAAAGAAATCTCAGTTTGTTGAAAGAGATCCTTTCTTTCCATAGGCAAATTTGGCCAAATTTAGCTCACTCTGCTGAAACATGAACCTTTTTGCTGGGAACTGAAGGATCCTTTCATAGGAAATCTCAGCAGTTGGTATTTTGAATAGTGACTTATTTGAAAAGAATTTGATTGACTCCACAAAGAATTTCAAATTCTTATTTGTCTACTTTCTCCCATGTTAAATCTGAACACAAAATGCAAATTGTTTGGTCCAGTTATTTAAAATTATGGTACATTTGCTTAAAAGCAGCTATTTAGAAACAGTTATTTTTTCTTTTCTGTGATAATTGGGTGAGTGTGTCTGACTTTGGAGTCTAGATGTTTAAAAGGCAGATTCTTTGGGGGAAAAGGTGACTCTCTGCACTGCATATCAATAATTGTGAAAGAACTAGTATTTAGGTAAATGATTGCCACCTTACCTAACCTATTATTCTAGAAAACCAAAAAGAACATTTCTTTTCATCTGCAAAATACATAAATAAAACCTTCTAAAATATTTGAAATTGCTTTAAAAAAAAAACAAACACAGTTTGGTTTTGCTTTTTAGAAAGGAAAACTGTTTCCAGAAACTGTCAAAATAGAAATCATACAGGATTAATAATATATCACCTTTGACTTGCAAGACTCTTGGTTACAGAAATACCTTTGAAACATTTATCAAAAGCAGCCTTGGGGCTGGAGTGGTAGCACTTGCCTGGCATCCTCAAGGACACTGGTTCAAACCCCAGCACCATGTACACAATGAAGTATTAGAGCAAAGAAAGCCACATGAGAAACTAAATAAAATTGATTCTCTCTTTCTGTCTCTCTCTCACTGTCTGTCTTTCTCTTTATAAATAAAATTTTTAAAAAACAGCCTTGTTCATAATTGTTTTGCTACTTCAGCCTACTTTAAAAGGAGAGAGAATAAAAAGGAAAATGGGAGAGGAAATGTGTTTATTTAACCTCAAGATGAGACCCATTTGTTTCTAAATATACAGAATTAGAATTAGCATTATTAAGAGCCATTAAAAAGACATCTTGAGGGGCTGGAGTGGTGGCTCAGCAGTTACAGCGCTTGCCTGGCATGCACGAGGACCTGAGTTCAAACCCCGGCACCACATACACAATGAAGTGTCAGAGCAGTAAAAGTCACATGAAAAACTAAGTAAAATTGATTCCCTCTCTCTCTCACTGTCCCTCTCTCTTTATTAAAAAAAAAAAAAAAAAAGCACCTTAGAATATTAGGTACTAATTCCAATCATATGAATGAGGTTTTAACATAGGAGGGCTCCTTTTCTAAAGCATGGTAACATATTTTTGAAAAATCATCTAGAAAACCAGAAACAATTTTTAAAAGCCCCAGCAGTATTTAACACATGATCTAAATGTGTTGCTTTGGGGACATTCAAAAAAGTATTGAGATTAATTATTAAGGGTGATAATATAGAAAGAACAGGGAAGATCCAAGGTTATACTGTACAATTTAGCTATATTTCTGACTTTCATCAAATCATTTAATCTCAGTTTTTCTACCAATAATAGTAGCACATAGCATTTATAAAATATTTCAGATTTATTGACTGTATGATAGGGATGCTCATGCAAATTGCTTAGTAGAAATTTTTACCCCAATTTTACATATGAGGAAACCAGAGAGGTTAAGCAATTTACACTAACTACCACAACTAATAAGTGGCATTGCTGGAATTTAGGTGTAGGTCTGACTATAGAGCTTGTCTCTTTGTTGCTTTTAATAAATGTTATTTGTCCAACCTACCTTCAGTGGAATGATGTAAAGATAAAAGAGATAATGTTTGAAAGTGTACTTTAATTTCACAGTTTGTATGTTTCAAAATATTTTTAAATATGCTGTAATAATGAGATCGTTAAATACTTTAAAAATTTTTAATTTTCAAAGCTTCATTTAAAGGACAAGAAGCGATTTGAAAAAGCTAATCAGGATTCAGGTCCTGGTTTGAGTCTTGAAGAATTTATTGCTTTTGAACATCCTGAGGAAGTTGATTATATGACGGTAAGGAAGAAAAAAAATTCTTTCCATATTTTTCATTGGTGTATTATAGTTGTACATACTGGTGGCATTTGTTGTTACACATTTGTACATGCATACAATATAACAATATAACTTGGCCTAAGGAAAATTTTAAGAGAATTGAGTGACTAAAATTCTAAAACCTATTTTAAAAAGAGAGAGAGAGAAACAATTTTATTTAGTTTTTCATGTGACTTTTGTTGCTCTGACACTTTATTGTGTACGTAGTGCTGGGGTTTGAGCTCACATACTTGCACATGCTAGGCAAGCGCCGTAACTGCTGAGCCACCAACCCAGCCCTAAAACCTATTTATTAAGTCGTTAAAATTATCTGTGTAGTAACCAGAATTTTAAGAGACAGAGATCCAAAATGACCCCAGATTCGCCCCACATTAAGATTAGAAGAGGTCAAGAGGGTTCCTTGTGGTGGTCAGGTTGCTTATGGGGAAGGAACAGGTGAAGGATTGAGTATTTTGCTCTTTTGAATCTGTATTAGGAGCAGCAGTCTTCCTCTGGCTGTTTTCTGTGTTGTAACCATGTTACGTAACGTCAAGGCTTTCCTTATCTTTTTTTTTTTTTTTCTTTTTTCCAGAGAGACATTTTTTTTCATCTGGTTTTGTTTTTCCTTTGTTTGTGTGTGCAGTGCTGGGGATTGAATCTGGGACCCCATGCATGCCAGGCAAGCGCCCTACCACTGAGCCAACACTCCAGCCTCTTTCTCATCCTTTTGTAGCTTTCAAACATCTCTGGTCTTTCAGTGTCAGTAACACTAGAACTATGCATCACCACCAGTTATTCAGAACTGTTAAATTCTAGGTTTCAACTCAATTATTGATTGAATTTGTGTTAACAAGCCTCTTGAGAATCATATTGAAGCATTAAGAGTAATGTACCAAAAAATGTTTTGCAAGGACAGCATTTATATTGAGTTCTTTTTCATGGCATCAGCCTCCAGCTCTGTGGCTTGATTCCCTGAATATTTCAGGAAGGGAAGATGTAGCCTTTGGTTTAATGGATTGTGGCCTTGAATGACAATGTGGCAGGTACACTTCTCTTGTAGCTCTGTGGCAAGACACTGCCATTAGTGCCACTGCTTGACATTGTGAAGCTTCTGATTTTCACTCGGCACAAAATACATGGCCTAGTTTAACAGCAGTGTAGGCGTAATTCAAGTGCCAAAATTAAATTGAGGCAAGCTAATTGAGCCCTAGAATGGCAGACAGAGGATGCCGATTCCTGATTCTCTGGAGAATAAGAAACAGTTGACTGAAGAGAGGAATGACCAGTGAAAGCAACGAAATAATGGGCATTAGGTGAAATGGCCCTGGAGTGAGATATGGCAGTGGGATGAAGTAAATTTAATCATCTTTTTGAAGAATGTACAAACAGGAATGTAGATTCAGATGACCCTGAAGTATTTAGCTTGTATAATGGTGACAAAGGTAATTTCCAGTGATAAAGGTTAAAATCCCTAACTTCTGTACACACAATCTGTAAAAATTAGATTTTAAAAAGACAACTTGTGGGGGCTGGAGCAGTGGCTCAGCAGTTATGTTATGGTGCTTGCCCAGCATGCGTAAGTACACAGGTTCAAACCCCAGCACCATGTACACAGCTAACTGTCAGAGCAACGAAAGCCATGTGAAAAACTCAATAAACATTCATTCTCTCTGTCTCTCTTCTCTCTCTCAGTATTTCTCTCTTTAAAAAAAAGCACTTGCCTAGTATATGCAAGGCCACGAGTTTCATTCCCAGCACGCACACACACAGAAAGACAACTTGTATTTAGGTGCTTTTTCATGCAAATATAGTTTAAGCCCCTGGATTTGTCTGGAATTGGTATATTTTCATTATAGTTGTGATGCTAGAATTCAGGCTGAGATGTTAGGGAGGAAGCAAATAGGGAAGAAATGAGAATGGTAACCCATGAGAGGCTAGGCAGGGAAAAAAGAACCAAGATGGTAATTTAAAAAAGTTCAGCAAAGTCCTGGGAACTTGAATGTCACAGAAGGCATAGAAGAAGCTGAGAGTAAAAGCCCTTAAGAAATAGAAACATGGGATCTAGGAAACAGCTGAGGACTTTGCTCTAGCAAGAGCTTTAACTCCTGAGACGAAAGAAAAAAATGAGAAGAATAGACATAAGGCATAAGAATAAGGTGAGGATGCATGCTGTTTCTGTGAATCATTTTCAGAAGACATATGTTTGGAAAATTAAGAGGATCTTAGACAAGAGAATTTTTGAAAAAATTTCACTAAAGGTCAAAGAAGGTAGAGGTAGAGGTTTGAAAAAAACTGCAGTTGAGAATATTAGGGAAACTGAGGCAGAAGCAGATTTTTTTTTCCCCCAAGCTACAGGAAGAATCCACTGAAATGGCAGAAATTAACTTAGAAGAACTAAGTGTATATTTCTGTGTCTTTATGGTTGTGGGAGAAAGGAGAAAGTGATGTGAGTGTGATGCTCAGGATGGAAATTGACACAATAACAAAGGACACAAAGGGATGGGAAGGTAATGAGGGGGAGGTACTGAAGCAGCTGGCCACTGATCAGGTCATTAAACTAGAAAGGATCTACCCTTGGGTCAGGGAGGATTGGTTGGTTGTTATGAAGCTTTGATAAGGGTGAGGGGAACATTTGTGGGCAGTTTGGCGTGGGCTTGGGAGAAGTGGAAGCAAAGTGATTGAGGTTTTGGGGAGGGCTGATACATTTCAGATCTGGAGGAAGAAGAGTTACATATGGGAGGATCTAAGCTAGGGTTCTATCAGGGCTATTAATGGTTGGAGGGCTGATGGAGTTAAAGAAAACAGGGTAGTAAGAGATGGCATTCTTGAGAGGGAGGGGAACATGAGAAAATCGGAGCAGATTCCAGCGTTTAGAAAGATTGTCCTGAAAGTATAGACAACTAAAATGATTATTCCTGAAGAACTTCTGTATTAAGACTGATTGAAATGGTAGTGGAATTGAAAATTTTGTGACTTATTTTTTTCTTTTAATGATCATGCAATAGGAATTTGTCATTCAAGAAGCTTTAGAAGAACATGACAAAAATGGTGATGGATTTGTCAGTTTAGAAGAATTTCTTGGTGATTACAGGCGGGATCCAAGTAAGTCACCTGGGGAAGTATGAAAGGAGAGAAAAAAGAGAAATGGAATTAAACAAGAAAGAAATTGGAAGAGAGCTTTGATCACTAAGTGTTCTTTTTGACAGAGAAAATGTAATAAAAAATTATGCTTAGTTTCTAGTTATTCTGCTAAGTTAACCATAATAGAAGTTCAACAAAGGGATGCTGTCTTGATCTTTTTTTTACTTCTGTGTCTAGATTCAAACATTTTTCTTCTTTTTCCATCAAATAGAATATTATTGTCAATCCAAAAGGGAAAGGAAGTAAAGATTAACATTTTTTAAAGAGAATCCTGTACCATTACATGTACATCTTAAAAGATAAACATAAAATAGTATAAATACTGTAGACTGCAAAAAGTAACTTACTAAGCATTTGAAATTAGAGGAAATTTCCTTGAAGCTACTGTCTTTATTTCAGAATTGCTTCTTAAAAGTATCAAAACAATGAAGTGGTTTTTTTGTTTTGTTTTGTTTTTTGGTTCCTTTGGTTTTTTTGGTTTTGTTTTTTAGTCCTAGGGATTTAACCCAGGGTCTCTTAACCACTGAGACACATCCCCAGTCCTTTTTGTGTATTTTATTTTGTGACAGGGTTTTGCTAAGTTACTAAGTCCTCGCTGAGTTGCTGAGGCTGGCTTTGAACTCCCAATTCTGTCTGAACCTCCTGAGTTGCTGGGATTACAGGCATGAGCCACTGCACCTAGCTTAAAAAATACTGTTTTAAAATTGGTCAATGTTTTTATTTATTGTCAGTGTCACTTTAAAAGTACTTTGGAGGGGCTGGAGTGGTAGCTCAGCAGTTACAGTGCTTGACTGGCATGCACAAGTACGTGAATTCAAACCCAGCACCACATACACAACAAAGTCTTGGAGCAACCAAAGCCACATGAAAAACTAAATAAAATTGATTTTCTCTTTCTCTCTCTCTCTCACTGTCCCTCTCTTTAAAAAAAAAGTACTTTGTAGGGGCTGGAGCAGTGGCTGAGTGGTTATGGCAATGCCCTGGCATGGGTGAGGACATGAGTTTGAACCCCAGCACCATGTATGCAACAAAGTGTCAGAGCAACATAAACCAGATGAAAAACTGAATAAAATGGATTAATTCTCTCTTTCTCACTGTCCCTCTGTCTTTAAAAAAAAAAGTACTTTGTAAGAACACATAGGAAACTGTATAGTCACATGATGTGCATAAAAATATCACCCCACTCAGATTTGAGAAAATCAGATATTAGAACCAGCAGCAGCAGTTAACAAAATTACTAGTTTTTATTAATAGGCAACATTTTTAAACGGAGTTGTTTAGACTTATGTGTCACTTTTGAAAATCACTGTGTATTTGTACTTATTTTAGGACTTTTGAGCTAAGTAGTTCTGTTTCGTTTGGCTTCCTTTATATAGTAAATTTTAAATTCACTTCCTTTATTCTAGGGATATACCAAACTTCTTATTGGATACATGTGACATTCTTGTGTATGTATATTTCTGTTTTTTTATATTAAGCTGCAAACGAAGATCCAGAATGGATACTTGTTGAGAAAGACAGATTCGTGAATGATTATGACAAAGATAACGATGGCAGGCTTGATCCACAAGAGCTGTTATCTTGGGTAGTGCCCAATAATCAGGGCATTGCGCAAGAGGAGGTAAGTGTCAGAATGACTCCCTCCACTTCCCCCAAAAATGGTGCTGCTGATAGGAAGGGAACTTAAAAATCTTAAAGTAGGGCTAGAGTGATGGCTTAGCAGTCAGCGCATGTCTGCACTTTCCTGACATGCGTGAGGATGCGGGTTCAAATCCCAGCAGCACCTACACAATGAAGTATTGGAGCAAAATCTTAAAGTCATAATGATGGAGTTATTTAGGATTAATGCATTGCTTTGTTTTGCTGTTATTCCTTTTTTTTTTTTTTTTTTTTTTGTGACATTGTCTTGTTAAGATGCCAAGCTGGCCTTGACCTGCACTTCTCTTGCTTCATTCCTCTTCCTGAGTGAGCCTCTGGAGCTACAGGCATGTGCCACCGTGCCTGCTCATTGCTGTACTGTGAATTAAATCATCATCAAACTGTTTTAGATGGTCAGGAAAAAAAGGAAGATTGAATCATGTATTAATCTGAACGTATAATAAATAAATAAAATACTAATTTGCATTTACCTATAGGGTCTCAAAAAGTGGGTTATAATAATTTTGCTTAACCTTGAGATGTCCTAGTTTGGATTCTAGTGGAGAAGATGCAAAAATTAAGAAAGGAAATAATGGAAGAAGCAGTTATTAGATACAGTCTGAAATATTTTTAAATATTTAGACATTAATGAGTACTTGGCACACCTAAATCTGACAAATCACACTAAAATATGAACATCTTGATGAAAATACTTAATACATATAACACCTTTTTGTTTTGCTTTGTTTTAAAGGCTCTTCATTTAATTGATGAAATGGATTTGAATGGTGACAAAAAGCTCTCTAAAGAAGAAATTCTGGAAAACCAGGACTTGTTTCTTACCAGTGAAGCCACAGATTATGGCAGACAGCTCCATGATGACTATTTCTATCATGATGAGCTCTAATCCTGAGTAGAGTATTGGGTCCTTTTATAATTTGTTACCAGCTTTACTTTTGTGATAAAATATTGATGTTGTATTTTACACCCTTAAGTCTTGCCACAGTCAAAAATATCTTAATGTAGATTATAATTTTGGTATTTCAGAAGAAAAACAAAACAAAAGCTTGGTATTTATTTCAAAACATATTGAAGAAATTAAACATAAATACCGTGCCATATGATCACAAAGTCTTTTTCTAAATACTCCATCTGTTTAGTACTGTATTGTGGATATTTGAGTTTTATTTCCATACTTGAAAAAATGGAGGATTTTAGACATGCCTGAACAATGTTAATATTTAAGTAGAATGTGACTAAGATCAATTTTTGTTTTGTTTTAAGTAGATTTAATTTGGGAACTAAGAGAAAGGACAATGTTTTTAGGTATAGTGTTTTGTTTTAAAACCTTTAAAGAAACCTTTGGATGAACTTAAACCTCACATGTGAATGTTGAGAAGTTCTACTAAATTTTAAAATGGTTTCTATAAAGGGTTTTGCTGTATGAAATAGAACTTTATATTTTTGCATATGTATAGATAGTAATTATATTTAATGTAAAACTATAGCATTATGGCGAGTGAATTTGACATTGTCCTGAAACCTTTTCATTTTTGACTGATTAAAAATGAATTGTCCTTATCTTTTTATGTTTGTTTGTTTTTTAATTTTGCAGATAAATCTTGACTTTAGCCCAGGTTTTATTGTATAATTCTTTTTCTTGTTTCATCTGTTTTATGACTTGGGTAGTGAATGTTCTCAAAACTGTTAAATTATTCTCGCTACATATTCTTAAAATGCTTTTTTAAAAATAAAAGAATCATGATATAGTTGAGTGTACACCTGACACATTTTAATTGCTCTTGTAGCAACTGGTTTTGCTATATGGGGTTAGATTTTTTTTCTTTTTTTCTTCTTTGTGTGTGTGACACTAAGGATTGAACCCAGGGCTTTAGTACTCTACCACTGAGCTATAGCCCAACCCTAGAGATAGTGTTGCAAGTTATACTAGCTAACCTGGTGCAGTGATGCATGCTGATAATCCCAGCTAATCACAAGGAGGCGGGAGGATTGCAAGTTTGAAGCCAGCCTGAGCAGTGTAGCAAGACCCTGACTGAAAATGGATGGCAATGTAGTTCAGTGGGAGAGTGCCCTGTGGGTTCAATCCCCAGTACTGCCAAAAAAATCTCCAGAAAACAGGCAGAAGCTGAGCAGTGGCCCATGTCTGTAATCCCAGCTCTCAGGAGGCTATAAAGCAGGAGAATCTTGAGTTTGAGGCCAACTTGGACTAAGTAATGATACCCACCCTCCAATCCAAAACACAAAGAAAAAATTAATTATGCAAGGTAGAATCACTAGTAGAGCTGGTTAGTTATCATTTGAACTTATTTTAAATTACAGTGAAAATCATAATTGCTAAGCATTTGTCCACATATAAATGATTGGCTTTAACGTCATTCAGGTGATCCGTTTATTCAGCTGTGGCATGGATGGGCAGGAAAAGTGAGATGTGAGAAAATTTTTCCTAGTTCTGGTCCACTGATAGTTTTTCTTTCCTCTCTCTTAAATTATTTTTATTTGTGCATGAAAAGGTCAGCTATTCATTTTGTTAATCCTTTTCCAGGCTAAAACTGTCTCAGCACACAACATTCTGGGGGCTCAGTACGTTCTAATAAGTACTGAGAAGACCTGACCCTCTTTTTTTTTTTTTTTTTACAAAATTGACTGCTCCTGTTAATCTGAAGCACATTTTAACCTACAGTATTTACCTACAACTTCAGATTTAAAAAGCGACTGTTATTACTAATATGTCACTTGTCAGCCTCACTGAAAATGGGATGTCCAGAATAACCACTTTGATAAGAATGTTAAGTTTTTCTTACTAAGTTCTCTAAAATCTATTCCAGAGTAGCTAGCACATCAGATATGAGTTTTACTTCAATCCTTAGGAGAAAATGCTGCTGAGTTAGCATTAATAGTCATCCTGGACATCATGCAGATACAAAAATTGTAGTGATACTCCTGTTTACCAATAACTGTTCTAGTCCTTTGTAGCATAGAGGAAACTGCACTTCCCAGGCCACTTGTTGATGAGCAATGACTAGTTTTGTCCAGCTAAATGTGAGGAAGTAATGACTGTCACTCCCAGACTAGGCCAATTATTGCCTCTTTCCTCTACCATGGCATCATGGAGGAGCTGCAGTGGAGCCACTAGATCACAGTGGATTTTATGTGATCAAAAAGTAAACTGGATATAGTGGCACACTCCTGTAATCCCAGCAGCTCAGGAGGCCAAGGCAGGAGGATCCCAACTTCAAGTCCAGCCTCAGCAACAGTGAGACCCTGTCTCAAAAAAGCTTTTACATTTTACATACGGAGTTGTAACTCAGTGGTAAAATACCCCTGGTTTCAATCCCCTGTACCAAAATAATAAACTTTGATTATGTTAAGCCAGAAATTTGGGTATCTTTCTGTTTTTAACCTCAGCAGAGTCCAGCCCATCCTTAGTGATAAAGCAACTGACTTTTATAATCTTGCAGAGAATAAGAATTATCTGCCTGAGCAGAGTTTTTCTATCTTCTGCTAACTCAAAATAGAAATCTTTATTTGTAATTTATTTGGATTTGAACTTTAAGACTTCAAAAATAAAGCTTTTATTTTGACTTACTAGAATTAGAACAATTTGGATTTATCCTTGAGTATGAGAATAAAAATAGTATTAGACATTCTGCATTATTGGCCACTTCTAGCTGAAGGACTTAATCACTTCCATTGTTTGACTTCAGGTACCACTTCAAACTGGAAAGGAGGGCGAGATTTGCACAAAAGAATTCATATGTGATTCTGATTGAGAAAATTTATAGGACAGAAAATGAGTAGTTGATATGAATTCAAAGAAAGTCAGAACATTCAGAATAAAAACCAGTATTCCATGTTTGCCTTCTTTTGCAGTTTTTTTTTCTTTTTTAAAAAATCATTATTTAGAGCAGTTTTATGTTCACAGCAAAACAACAGCAAGTACAGAGGGTTCCCATGTAGCGCCCCCGTACTCATGTGTGGCCTCCCATATCTTCAACATCCTGCTCTGGAATGGTACTTCTGTAACAATAAATCTACATTAACATTTTATCACTCAAAGTTTATAGTTTACCTTAGGGTTCTCTCCTGGTATGCATTCTATGGGTTTGAATAAATGTACATAGTTGTGATGTGTCTACCATTAGGTAGGTTATACAGAATAGTTTTGCTGCCATAAAAGTCTATTCTATTTATCTCTCTCTTCTTTTAACCTCTGGCAACCTTTGATCTTTTTATTGTCCCCACAGTTTTATTTAAAATTTTATAAATTGTAATAAAATACATATAACAAAATGTACCATGTTAGCCATTTAAGTGTACAGTTCCTTGCTATCAAATACATATATAATAATATGCAGCCAGCATCATTATCCATCTTCAAAACTCTTCATTTTATAAAACTATACACATTATCAATAACTCCCCATTCCCTCTCCCTGCAGCACCAAGCAACCGCCATTCATTCTACTGTCTGTATAATTTTACTACTCTGTCTCAAGCCACCTAGAATCTTGCCAGCTGAGGTGGCACATGCCTGTAATCCCAGCCACACAGGAGGCTGAGGCAGAAGAATATGTATTCTCATATCCTCAAGGTTCACCCCTACTATAACATGTTGCAGAATTTCCTTCCTTTTTAAGACTGAATAGGGGCTGGAGCAATGGCTCAGCGGTTAAGGCGCTTGCCTGGCATACGTGAGTGCGCGGGTTCAAAGCCCAGCACCATGTACTCAACGAAGTCTCAGAGCAATGAAAGCCACATGAAAAACTAAGAAAAAGTTTCTCTCCATCTCTTTCCTCTCTCTCACTGTCCCTCAATCTTAAAAAAAAAAAAAAAGACTGAATAATATTCTACTGTATGTATACATTTTGTTTACCCTTTCATCCTTTGATGTACACTTGGGTTGCTCCATTTTTTTTTTTTTTGGCTTCCTCTTTTTAACTATCATGAACAGAACATGCATTTACATTTGAGTATCTGCTTTCAATTCTTTAGGGCGTATACCCATAAGTGGAATGCTGGATCATATATTAGTTCTGATTTTGTAAAATTTATTATTATGGGAGCTGGAACGGTGGTCAGCAATTACGGCACTTGCCTGGCATGCACATGTAGGTGAGTTCAAACCCCAGCACCACATACACAATGATCGGAGCAATGAAAGCCACATGAAAAACTAAGTAAAAATTGATTCTTTCTCTCACTGTCCCTCTCTTTAAAAAAAAAAAAATCATTTTGGGGCTGGAGCAGTGGCTCAGCAGTTACAGCACTTGCCTGGCATGTGTGAGGATGCAGATTTGAACCCCAGCACCATATATACAACAAAGCATTGGAGCAATGAAAAGCCACATGAAAAACTAAATAGAATTGATTGTTTCTCTTACTGTCTCTCTTTCTTTAAAAAAAAAAAGAAAGAAAAAATTATTATGATTTTTTTTATACCAGGGATTAAACCCAGGGGCACTTAACCATTGAGCCATATTCCTAACCCTTTTTATTTATTTATTTTATGTTTTAATACAGAGTTTCACTAACTTACTCAGGGCCTCACTCAGTTGCTGAGGCTGGCTTTGAACTTGTGATCCTCCTGCCTCAGCCTCCAGAGTCACTGGGATTACAAGGGTGCACCACAGTGCCTGGCAATAATTCTGTTTTTAATCTTTCAAAGGAACCACCATAGTCCACAGCAGATGCATCATTTCACATCCCTACCAATAGTGCACAAGATCTCCAATTTCTCCACATGGTAGCACGTGATGTTTTCTGGAATTTTGTGTTTGTTTTGTTTTTGATAGCCATCCTAACAGGTGTGAGGTGGTATCTCGCCGTTGCTTTGATTTGCATTTCCCCAGTGACTCTGTCTATAGTTTTGCCCTTTCCAAAATATCATTCCTTTGCAATTTTATATTTTTTAAAGAGAGAAGGACAGTGAGAGAAAGAGAATCAATTCTTTTTTAATTAAAATAGTATTGCACATGGCTTTCGTTGCTCTGACACTTAGCTGTGTACGTGGGTGCTGGGGTTTGAACCCGTGTATTTGCGCATGCTAGGCAAACGCCATAACCGCCAAGCCACCGCTCCAGCCCCTGTCCTCTGCAATTTTAAATGTCAGAATAAATTTCTGCTTTTGTTTCTCCAAGGTTTTTGTGTTGCAATATCTTCTTTTAAGTGATAAATGTCTACTTAGCTTATGTTTTCAACTTCAGAAAATGGTTTAGGAAAGCCACTTAGAGTCAAAGCTTTTAAACAAGTAAAACCACTAATCTGCTTCATTTCAACATTAAATTTTGTTAAATAAACATTTGGCCAGATTTCCTGGTTCTCATTCATTCATTCTCTCTCTCTCCCTCTCTCTCTCTCTCTCTCTCTCTCTGTGTATTGTGACTGTTATCAGTGACTAGTTCATCTAAGCACTATTAACGTGCCTCGATTTACTTGGATTTTAAAATTTTTTAAAAAAGAGGCAGGAGCGGTGGCTCGGCGATTATGGCTTTTCCCTCGAATGCACGAGTATGTGAGTTCAAACCCCAGCACCACGTACACAACAAATTGTCTGAGGAATCAAAGTCACATGAAAAACTAAATGAAGATTCTCTATCTCTCACTGTCCTCTCTTTCTTTAAAAAAAAATTTTTTTTAAAAAGGACTCAATTGAAGTACAAGGAAAAACAAGTACTGTAAAATACCTAAAGCTTGCCATATCTTTATTTCAAATTAAATGATTCATAAGCTAAAGAAAGGAAACCACTTGAATTTATAGAACTAGTTTAAAGTTTTGAAAAAATTTTTTTTAAATTTCATAACTTTTAATCTTAGTTTTTCATGCTTTTAAGGGGAAAAAACTACTTTTATTCTGTGTTCAATAGAGATATTTTCCTTTCCTTCTGAGACAAGTTTCCAGTGAGCAGACGGCATTACTATTTTGCTCCTTTATGAGACCATTAGTAGTGGTTGGTCGCGCAGGTAAAGAGATCATCCCTCTACAAGGATGCACTAAAAGCATTAACTAAGCTCTTTGTGTGTGTGCATGCGCCAGCTGTTGGCCTTTCTAAATTAATGGCTTGTTGTTTCATCTACAACAAATGGTATCATGCAAGTGATATGCTTTGTAAGAGTACCCTGTAATGAAAACTTGATTAAAGTTAATTATAGACTGCCTTCACGGTGGTAAGGAAGGGAAGCCAGGCTAAGCTATTAACAACTATTTTACTTTATTGTCACATAGCAATTAGTCTTCAGTCTCTGCTCCTCCAGCTCTTCCACTTTATAATCCCAAACAAGCCACCTAAGCAAAACAACAATCAGCGGAAATCGAGGAGGATGTTTTGTGTTGGTGCCACTCTCCTTCCATTAAATTTTAGGAACATGAGAAACATATGATTTATGAAATTTCATGTGGCACAAAGAAAACATAGAAAAGTTTAGAAATCAATGTATTGTCCTACACTGAAGTTAAAGAAAGGAAGGTCAGCTCCTGGAGGGCTGTGGCCATGACTTCACCATGGCTTCTCCAGGGCCCAGTGTGGGATGAGCGCATGGGAAATGGTTATTGAATTAATTTACTAATGAAATGCTACAGGGTAAGGGAGAGCTGACGTCATACAAGTTTATTTCACTGTTTTTTGTTTTGTTTTGTTTTTTTATGTCTCAGTCTGTTCTTGTCTTTCGGTCTCTAACCATTATGCAACCAAAGCTATATAATGTATAATTACATTTATGTGAAATATATAGAGACAGAGTAGATTGGTGTTTGCCAAGGATTGGGGATGGGGGTCTGATTCCCTCTTGGGGTGGCAAAAATGTTCTAAAATCAGATTGTGGTGATAGTGGCCCAATTTTCCCAATATATTAAAACCCACTGAATTGTGCTTTTAAAATGTGTGAATTTTATGCTATGTGAATTATGTCACCAAAAAAGCCTGTTTAAGAAAAAAAAAAACATAACGTGAGTTTCCCCACCAGTGAGCTGCTCCACATTAGGGTTCACTAACTGGTCAGTGTGAGCCAAGAATGAGTGCTACTACCACCCCTAACCTGTGACCAGAAGACAGCTATCCCACCTCCACTACAATCCCTGAAATCTAGTGTTCAATGGGAGGACTCTCGGGGGAAATCTAAGAGCATTTAAAGACAGGCATGAGACCATCAGCATGCTGCAATTTATGGGACAGTCTTGCACAAGAAATGATTATCCTTTGTCCTGCACGGTGTTAGAATGCCCCCGTAGACTCTACTGTAGGTGAAAGAACTGCTTGTGATCACCTGAACCTAAAATCAAATTCTATTTTATTTAATTTTTAAATTTTTTTTAAAGAGAGAGGGACAGTGAAAGAGAGAGAGAGAATCAATTTTATTTAGTTTTTCATCTGGTTTTCGTTTGCTGCAACACTTAGTTGTGTATGTGGTGCTAGGGTTCGAATCTGGGTCTTTGCACATGCCAGGCAAGTGCCATAACCACTGAGCCCACTGCACCAGCCCCTCAAATTCTATTCTATTTTATTTTTTTAAGTGAGAGGGACAGGGCTGGAGTGGTGGCTCAGTGGTTTCGGTGCTTGCTTGGCAAGCACGAGGACCCAGGTTCAAACCCCAGCACCACGTACACAACTAAGTGTTGGAGCAACTAAGGCCATGTGAAAAACTAAATAGAGTTGTTTCTCTCTTTCTCTGTCTCTCTCACTGTCCCTCTCTCTTAAAAAAAAAAAAAGAGAGAGGGACAGTAAGAGAGAGAGAAAGACACAATCAATTTTTTATTTAGTTTTTCATGGACTTTCGTCGCCCAGACCCGTCACTGTGTACGTGGTGCTGGGGTTTGAACCCGTGTACTCGCACATGCAAGGCAAGCACCATAACTGTTGAGCCACGGCTCCAGCCCCTCAAATTCTATTTTAAATATAATTATTTTACACAGTTTTAATGAACACTGCATTTCCAGAAATTCAGCCACCTTATACACCAAAGGTAAGAACTGCTTAATTCAGAACTTTTCCACAGTTGTTAGCCATTCAGAAAACCAGGTCACAAATGATGCTGCCGCTGCCTTCTGCGTTTGTACCTAGCCCATTCCCAGTGCAAACATTTAACTACGGTACTTCAATAAGTCTTCAGGTATAGTCTTGCCCAACAGGAGCTTCTCCTAGCTATTTCAGCTACAGCATGATAGTGTGCACCAGTCAGGGGCCCCAGGCGACAGGTGGCACACTATAGAGATAAGGGCAGGGTTAAGGGAACCAATGGGGGTTGGTGATGCAGTCTGAGGCAAGCAACATCAGAAAGGCTCTACTGCCTTTGGTCTGAAGAGGCCTGGAGTATGCACACTGTTGGTGAGGCCCAGTCCCCTCTTCCCTTGCCCCTCCATGGGAGCTGTGACCATAGAGATGTGCCAGTTCTGTATGTATCTCCGCAGGTCAGGGAACAAAAAGCCTCATCTCTTTCCTCCTGCTGCTGCACTTCCTGTCAGTGCACTGGTCTGATTCCACAGGAAGCCCAGAGCCAAGGAACCTGGGTGCTGCCCTGTGGAAGCAAGCCACTGAGCCAGAACAGGACAGAGGACAGAGGACATACTGGTTTTTAAGAAACTGAATATATATAGAGAGGTTCTAGTACCAATGAATTCCATTTCAGGATAATAGAGCAGATGTTACAATGTGACCATCCTAACGGAAGTGCTGGGTCTGCTGAGGATTGAAAATCACTACCCAGGGAGGACAGGAAATAGGTTTTGAATAGAGACTAGTTTAAAAATGAAAAAGGCTGCATCTTAAATACTGTGTCCTGAACAATGAAGAAAGGGAATTTTAGCCATTAGAAAATAGTTAAGGAATTGGACCACGACAGTCTCAAGGAGCCTACTTCCCAGGGGAAGACAGGTTTAACCCACTCACCGCTAGGGAACAATTATCTAAATGTATCAGTCACCCAAAATCAGTTTTATAATGCTTAAAAATAATAAAACTGTCTCTGGACTTAGTTATATGTATATATATGTATGTATATATACATATATAATGTTTAATATTATTAAATCATATATGATTTTAGTTTAGGAAGAATGATAACCTATCTTAAGAGGCAAAACCAGTTCTAGCAGACTGATATCAGAAATTACTTTTCTAATTATAGAAGTAAATGTATTAAAAAAAAAAAAGAAAAAGAAAATGAGCCAGGAGGAAGTAGCACATGCCTGCAATACCGGCTACTTGGGAGACTGAGGCAAGGAGGATCACAAGTTCAAGGCTAGCTTGGGCGAATTAGCCAGACCATTTCCTCTTTTTTAATTTTTTTTTTTAAGAGAGGGACAGTGAGATAAAGAAAGAGAGAATCAATTTTATTTAGTTTTTCATGTGGCTCTGACACTTAATTGTGTACATGGTGCTGGGGTTTGAACTTGGGTCCTTGCGCATACCATAGTAACCACTGAACCACTGCTCCAGCCCTCGGCCCCTGTTTCAACTTTAAAAGAAAATTAAAAGGCCTGGGTATGTAGCTCAGCAATAAAGCACCCCTGGATTCAATCTCCAGTACCAAAAAATAAATAGAAAGAAAATAAATAAAGTAGTATCCACCAACAAACAGCTTTGGTGAAGACCACAAGAGTCCTCCTGATTTTCACTGTTCTCAGTTGCCCTCTCCTTGCATAGCACTTCCTACCCTTGCTCCGCATTTGTTGCCTAACTTTATAATAAATCTTGGGGTTATTTTGTTTGTTTCTTCTCCTTACCACAAACTCCCAGAGGCAGGAGCTGGGTTGTTGACTTCTTCGTATCCCCTACCAGAGTTGGGTCTAAATGTCTTCTCTGGTTGGTTGGTTGCTTCGCTTTCCAGTTTGTGGGGGTCTGAGCAGAGATTCTCAAACTTTGGTACATTGATATGGACAGGAGCACTTTTCAAAAACACTGGTACCTCCACCCCGTCCCTAGAGGTTTTGATTCAGTTGGTCAGGAGGTGGCCTTGGTGCTTCTAACTCTGGAAAGGCTTGGTCTAGTCAGGGTTTCCCAGCCTCCACACTGTTGCCATTTGGGGTTAATTCTTTGTTGGGAGCAGGAGAGGTCGTCCTCTGCACAGTAGGAGGCTTACCAGCATTCCTGGCCTATTCTCCTGGCAGCTACCTACCCCACACTTGGTGACGGAAATGTCAACAGACAGTAGGTCACACCTTCATCATTTAGTTTTTGTTGCTGGGGATTGCACCCAGGGCCTCACACATGCTGAACACATGTACAACCACTGAGCTACACTCTATTTAGAATCCCTGGTATAGTTGCTTTGTGTTGCTTCACATTGCTCTAAGAGCCTGGTTTTGAAAGCCAATAATTTTATCCGCCAATAATTTTGTTCCCCGTGTCTGCACTCACAGGAAGCAGAATTGTGTCTGGGAAAGCACAGGCTGTGTCAGCGATCCTCTCAACCGTCTCTTGGGTCTGTTTCCTTAGCAGAGGGCTAAGGAAGAAATCAGACTGTGGATCTTTCAATTTCTTTCCAGCTCTGAAATTTTGTCTTCGCCTGTTGTCCATAGCAACTGGTTGAAACTGGAGTGTGTTTTATACCTGATACATTTATTGAAAAGAATTCTACACTTCACAGCTAATTAAGAAAAAGTTAATTAGATTGCTTTATGGTTGGGACTTTATTGATTCTTCACCTCCGCCTCAGTAAGTTTCCTGTGCACACTCCCCCATGCCCCAAACTCCCGGGGGGCTAACTACAAGGAAGGCATGACATTGCTTTCATTCCTAAGTTACATAACCAATTTCAGTGTGGAATATGATTTAAACAGACAGGAAGAAACACTGCCTTTTTATGAGAGGAACTTAAAGTGGAGATGATGGATTTAACAATTTAACTTTGAAAGGCAAAAAACATCTGTAGGAATTTTTAAATGTAGATCTTATTTTTAAAGAGTGTAATGCTAGTATTAAAGGAACTTAAATGAACCATTTCCATTTTGGGGTGTATGTGATTTCAAATGAATCTGTGATAATCCAAAGAAATCCCTTCCCTTCCTCCCTCCCTCCCTTCCTTCCTTCCTTATTTATTGAGTTCTTCGTGGGTAAGACAGGCAGGACAGGCTATAATGTGAATGGAGCACCCTGGCGTTGTGGAAATGACAGCCCTGCTCTGGGATTCAAAAACAACTTTGAACTCCAAGTCTGAGTGAGCCTTCCTTATTATCCCAATGAGAAGCCCTCGGTCCTTTTGCTGTGGTTTGGGTATGTGTCCCTAAAGGCCCAAGTGAGGAAGGCTTCCTCTCCAGCCTGAGGCATATTGGGAGGCAGTAGAACTCTTCAGAGGTGGGGCCTCTTTGGAAGTCTTCCAGTCATATGGGGGCATGCCTTTGAAGGGGACATGGGGACCCTGGCCCTGATCTGCTTTGCTTCCCAGCTGCAATGAGGTAGGAAGCTTGCTCTATCACGTGCTCCTGCAATTAAGTACTGTTCCACCACAGACCCAAAGCAACTGGACCAACCAGTCACGGACTAAAATCTCCAGAAGTATGAGCCACAAACACCACCCCAACCCCGGCCCACCCCCACTTTTTTTTCAGTACTGGGATTGAACCCAGGTACACTCTACCACTGTACATTCCCAGCACTTTTTTTATATTTTGAGACAGGGTCTGCCTAAGTTGCTGAGGCTGGTTTCAAACTTGTGATCTTCCTGCTTGGCCTCCTGCATAGCTGGGATTCCAGGCATGCGCCACCTTGCCACTAACCTTTCCTCTTTTTAATTGGATTTACCTCAGGTACTTGGAACAATACTGGAAAGCTGACTTATACACTTGACTCCTCTCACTCCATTTCCCCAACTGCTTCTCACCCCCTCCATAGCTATCATCTAGGTCATCTCTTGCCTGCATTAATACAATTGCCGCTTCTCACCTTTTCACCTCCTTCAGCTGTTAACTATTCTCTGCTAAATGCCAGAGAATACAATTCCTTCCCCTCTTCTTGTGTCACTTGGAGTAAAAGCCAAAGTCTATCCTCACAATAGCTACAAAGTCCTACAGGATCATCTACTTTCCCCTTACTCCTCTCCCTCCACACTAGACAGCATTATAGTTCCTCAAACACACCAGTCATGTCCCTGCCTCAGGACTTTTGCACTAGGTGCTCCCTTTCCCAGTGTATACCTCCACAGGGAGCACAGGGTAATTCCTTTACATCCTTTTGGGTAAAAAGTCACCTGCAGAATACAGACGCCCCTTGCCCCAACAATACTGTAACCTGTTACTGCATACTGAGTCCCAATCCTTAAGCCTTGTTCTATTTTTTTCCGTATTATTACTTTCAAACATACTACAAAATTGACTTCTAATATCTGTTTTCTTTTGTCCATTTCTCTCCACTAGAATGTAAGAAGATCCCGAAGGGAAGGGGTCCTCATTTCTTCTTTCATGGTTTTCATGCACCTAGAACAGTCACTGGAACATAATAGGTGTGCTAAAAACTCTTGTTGAATGAATAGTTGAAGCCTCCAGGCCTCCTATTACACTTTCACTTCATCTTCCCATAAACGGTGAAGCTTAGCATCTCCGAGTCTGTTGTGCTACTCTTAAACCGGGTGACTGTAAATATTAAAGTCATCTCCCAAGGCCAGAATAAGGGGCATAGTGTGTGCCGGGCCGGAGTGACAGAAGAGCTCCTGGGCGGCTTGGCTAGCAAACCAAGGCTGGGAGGAGGCCGGGGGAGCAGCTGGAGGAAAAGCAGGTCAGAGTCCTGCAACTGGACCCTGTGAAGCTGGAGAGCATTGGCCTTTGAGTGGGGATGGAAGCTCTGTGGCGCCCCCATGAGCACGAGTTTGGAGCTGACTGTATGGGAAATTGGATCAGAACTAGAGACAGGGTCTGTGTTTTGGGAAGGTATGTGAAGAAAGAATTATTAGTTAGATCAGAAGGGAAAGAAGAAGCGGAGGGATCAGTTAGGAGGATATAGACTCACTGGGAAGGGAACGATGGGCTTTGGGTAGAACAACTTCAGTACAAACAGATGTTGGGAACATTTCGGCGGTAGAATCACCAACTCGACTAATCTGACTTTTACCATTACAAAGCAAACTCTGTATCAACTCTTTCAAAGCAAGTTCGGGAAGATGATCTACCTTTTAACGCTCTATCAGATAACAAAAACATGAATTATATTAATCTTGCCTACCAGTAACTTCTAAGTGACTTTAAATTTCATTAAAGGCTCTTTGGCTTCTTATTCAATACAGAAGGAATCTGTTTTTCTCATGGGAGAATGTTTAGACTGGGGGAAAAGGAAATTCTTTCCTTGCTAGGTAATAAAAGAGAGACAAAGCAAGCAAGGCCAAAAATACAAGGTGAGGGAAAGCTCTGGAACCCACTGTCATACAAGGGTTCCTGTCAAACCCCAGTAGGCACCATAGCAGTTTCTCTTAAAGGTTAGAGCGGAAATGCACAAGAGCGGAAATGCACACGTTCTCATTAAAGCCCATCTTAGTTCTGATAGGAGCTGATGGTGGTTTGAAAAGTTTGGCATTTCCAGATGGCCATAAAGCAACTTTCTAAACAACAAAAGGGCAAGCCTTTGATAAAGCTGCAAAGCAAGATGAATTTGGGTCCTTTTCTACCTATATTGACCACCAATTGAGGGCTCCCACCCCTTAAACTAAATTGCCTTCCCTCTTGATCCAGGAAATTTCACAATTGGTTGTCAGTCTTTGATGCTCAGGTGGTGTCAAATATTTTAAAACCAACAGCCCAGTTCTAACACCTCCTAGTCCTAATGACATGCCCAGCTCCCTCCTCTGGTTCCCTGCTGGCTTCTCTTCCTTGCTCCAGGATTACCAATGGGGTGGTTGTTATTGTTATTTTAGAGTAGTTTTCATCTCTTAGAAGCTGTATCTCTAGGGAATCATATTTTCCAGAATTTTGCAGGGCTGGGGATGTAGCTCAGTGGTAGAGCATTTGCCTAGTATGTGTGAAGCTCTGGGTTTGATTCCCACAAATAGTAATAATAAAAAAAATTTTGTTTCCCTTTTTAGGGTTCCTAGGACAGATCAGCAGTCACAGAAGCACACACAGGTGTTTTAAATGCATAAGTGTGCTCCATTCTCTGATTATTTCCACTCCTGAAATGCAATGGCTGTTTTCCTATCAATTTTTTTCTTAGTACCAAAATCAGGTCCTGAGATGTTTCCTTTGTTCTCTCACATGAAATGTCAGCAGTCTAGTCTAGATGTGTCTGATGTTCCACTTCTACCCCAGGGAATGCATTTGGGGAAGATGCTCTGCCCGGTGGAGACACCTCAAAGCCCAGATGGGTTCAGGCAGTTGCAGAGCCTGCAGGATTACAATTTCCTCCTGGACACTTGGAAACATTTGTATTCTTTAACACCTTGCTTTCTTCTGGGGCATTTGCCTAAGGTCGCTTAATTTAGTGGTTCTCAAAGTGTAGTCCTGAGGCAAGTGACATCGGCATCAGCCTTGCTTGACACAGGGTAAATAGGCAGATTATCAGCTCCCACCCCAAACATCCTGAATTGGAACCTCTAGGGAAAGCCCAGCAATCTGTTCCCACGAGACATCCAGGCAAGTCCCGGACACAGAACACTGATTTAAACGTCTGTTTTCACTGGTGTGGTTCATCAGATCACTGCACTTGGAGTTCAGTCTTTTGCCTTTGCTGTGACCCTGTCTCCAACAGCTCTATGACAGGCAGAGAGGATGGAGGAGAGACCACTGCAGAAGCCCAGGGAGGAAATCTCAAACCTGATGGGGCCTGCCTTGAATCTTCACACCTTTAAAAAGTGTGAGAACTTGCAACTGGGAAACAAAACAAAACAAAACAAACCCAAAACCATTTAAAGAAAGAAAAAACCCTGCTATTTGGAAGAGCACAGCAAATTGAGGTGATAGTCATAAAACATTTTTACTTCTGACAAAAGAATCCTTTAGAGCAGGTAATGGTGTGTTAAATATCAAAGGAGCAGACCAAGGGCCAGGGACCTTTAATATGGAGAACAGTGGAGTCCGGGAGAGGGAGAGGGAAAGGATATGGGCTCTGCCTTGACTATCCAGGGCCTTGTCATGGGGACTAAGAATAGGACCAATGCAGGCAACTAGGAAAAGGCATTTGGATAATCTGAGCTGCCCAACAATGGATGGCAACTGAGGGGCAATAGGGAACCTCCTGGCACTGGGAGTACGTAAGTCCAGGTAGCCTGTGACCGAGATGCCATAGTGAAGGCAGTTCTGGTACCAGGCATCATGCTAGGGCCAACATTTTGCAGGTTTTAATATTTTTAAAATCAGAACTTTTTCTTCAAGTGAGATAATACACCATGGTGCCTCAATTTATAAAACAGATCAAAGAGGGGTCTCTGGTGATCTCTGGGATAGGGTTCCTGGAGCTCACCCATGTGGTCTCTCCCTTCTTCCCATGACCTCTCTTTGAAATCTCTGCAGTGAGTACCATGGTCCCTTCTGAGGAGACTGTGCTTCTTTGATGGCTTTTTGAACCAGAGACTCTGCTTTCCCTTCTCCCAGGCTTCTGAGCTGCCCGCCAAGCTTCCTTGGTTGCAGTGTCACCCAGATGACAATGTTTTAGAGGGGTGGGGTGGGAAAACCCTGAGTGTGTGCTGGGCAGCAGCCCATACCTCCCAGACCCCTCTCCAGGGGTAGCACACAGTGAGGACTTTCCACGCAGAGACCGAGGATCATGGGGGCCACAGAGGACAGAAGATGCAATTTGAACTTTGCAGAAGGATATGATAGCCAGCTTTGGTGCAGACTGGGAAAAAGTCAGTCAGGCCTGAAGCCTGGTCTAACAGACAGAGTATGCGTAGGGGTTTGGCCATGCCATGGGAAACCCATCTTACAGGTAGCTGAAAGGCTGCCTTAGCTGTCCTGGTGGAGTTGCAGAAGTGGACAGGGGGATTTCCCTAACTCTAAAGAGGCTAAATGTAAGATGGCCCTTGGACCTGAGGGGTGAGGGGACATCCAGCCAGGCTCTCCCTTCTCTGCCCAATACTTGCTGAATCAGTCTGGTTTTGTTTTTGTGTTTTTTTTTTTTTCCCCAACAGAACCAGAGTTTGTCATAAAATTCTTGGACTACTTGAGTTTCTGGATTATAAAGTCTTTTTTTCCATAGTGATGATAGCTCTAAGCACCTAACAGGTGGAAAGTGTTTTCCCTTCAGAAGGATATCAAAAAGAATACCACCAAGGACATTTCATTGCAGGGCAGTGGCTTCTCTGCTTGGCAAGAGGCATGGTTGTGACCTGGAGCTGTTTTTATTTACTGAAAAGAAAGGACAACCATTCATTCATTCAACAAATATTTGCAGGGCACACAACTCGGAAGGCACTGCCAACTGAGGGGAAGATGCACATTAGAACTTCACGGTCTGGGCATCCCTGCATTGCTTTACACAGGCTGCTACCTCATCTGCCTGGGCAGGGCAAGAAGAACAAAAGGCCTTCAACCTGGAGAGTAGACCATGTGCTGGCAGCAGAGTCAGGGAAGTGTGGCGCTGTCTCCTGGAAGGGGAGAGGGCACCAGAAGGTGGCCTGATGGGCAGGGTGGGGCAGAACCTGGGAGGGCACTTAGTTCTGCTGAGTTAAGAACTTTGGACTTTATCCTGCAAGTAATCAGGAGTCACTGATAGGATTAGGCAGAAAGAGTCACGATCACATTGCTCTTGAGAAGGACTCCTCTATGAAATGATGCAGTGTCTAGGATTTGCAACCAGATAAACTCAGACCAAAATACAGAAAGGCAGTTAATTTCAGGACTACTTGTAAGGGGAAACAACCCCAAAAGTGTCAATAAATCAGGGTACAATCATGCAAAAAAAGCACTAGGCAGCCTTAGAAAGAAACATATATGGCTTCATATATGGCTTATTATGGGTTAAAAAAAGGAATGTGTATATAACATTTATCTAAGGAAAGCAGGAATGCAAATATATAAGCACATAAATCTATATGCTTATGTTAAAAATAGACAAGCAGCTGGGTGTGGTGCCACACACATCTACAATCCCAGGGGATTGGGAGGCTGAGGCAGGAGGATCTCAAGTTCAAAGCCAGCCTCAGCAATTTAGTGGCACTAAGCAACTTAGTGAGACCTTGTCTTAAAATAAAAAATAAAAATGGCTGAGGATGTGACTCAATGTTTAAGCACCCTGGGTTCAATTCCCAGGATCAAAAACAGAACAAAACAAAACAAATAACAACAACAGCAAAAAGCAATGGAAGTGGTTATGGTAGGAAGAAGGGAAAGGAATGAATGGAGGCATTGAATTTGGTTAAAATGCTCCTGCCAAGAACAGGAGTTGGTCATCTATACGTGAGTGGGGCCTTCCATTCAGGCAGCCAAAAACAAAAAGGTTTTAGCCTAGAGTTTTAGTCTGGGGTGGTGGGATCCCATTCTCTGAGGTCTCCATTTTCTATCTGCCTAAGATGATCTATCTCCTGCCTCAACATCTACTCTGAAGAGGTCCTTGACTGCCTTTCAGGGGAAAAGGGCAAAGACTATTTTGGCTTCTTCATGCTAACAGTGGGGCATTGGCTGGGGCAGTCAGGGAAACTATCTGGGGAGCCTCAGTGGAAGTTGGGTGGTGGCTGCATGGAGGGTCACATTTCCATGACCACGTGGCACTTAATGAACTCCAGGCATCTCGTGCATCAGGGCAGTCCAGAGGTCCATGTGGAGGCAGTTGACAGGTGACTGGACATGTTGTACACAGGGGAGGGATCATGCTAGAACAATAAACAATGTAACAAAACATTATTTTCTGCAAGCTAATAGTACAAAAAAAATCAGTGTAAGTATTTCATATAAGTAAAAAACAAAGAAACAAATGAACATAAAAATGCATCTGTTTGGTGCAGCAAGCACATAGAGGAAGTATTCCAAGCAAATAACTTGACTGTACATCCCTATTGGGATATAACCTACAGACAAAAAGAACTGCAAATACACAAACATGCAAACAAAAATTGGAAACCATTTCCAGCAATCATTTGGCTGCTAGGTCAGTTGATATTGGTGTTCTGAGACTGTAGTGTGTGTGATGTGGGATGCAGCAAATGAAAAATTACGTGAAATTCTAATTCCAGAATCTCTGGTGTCTTTGATAAGTGAGGTTCTTGATATGGGAGAAGGGAAATATACGTGAAGAAAAAAAAATTGTACAAAAATCCTGTAGCCATGAATTTGAATTGAAAGTATTGACAGGGCTCCCTGGCACCCAAGCCATGCAACCCACTTACTGGTCCCTACTGAGAAGTGGCAGCAGAGCAGTGGGACACTGGGGAGGTAGAGGTGGAGTGATGGAGGGGTGGAGCCGCTGGGTAGCAAAGGCAGTAAGCACAGCCAATAGCTGCATGGAGCCTGCCGGGCAGGAGCAACGGGTCTGCAGCACCACAAGTCAACACCCAGGCAAATCAAGAGCGCTGACGTAAGGTGACCAAGCCTGGCCACCTTACAGATGGTGGCTGCAGAAACCAGCTTCACACAGCTTTGCAGCTACATACACACACACACACACACACACACACCCCATATTGAGCATGCAAGATTCACTACCATCAATCTCCCACTTCCCCAGAATTGGGAGAAAAAGAAAGCATTGTAAACATGAATGACATTTGGGACTTGAGATTTGACTAATAGCATCAATGGGTTTCCAAGCCCTAATTAGCATAAATTTGGACCAATAGCATTAGTAGTTTCTAAACCCTAATTTGCATAAGTCTGGACCAATAGCAGTGGCTCAAGTGGTATATAAACCCCTAGCTTAGAAAACCTGCCATCCAGGTCCCCTTTTGTGCACAGCAAGAGTTCTGTCTCCTGCTTCTTCAATAAATTGTTCTTCCATCCACCCATCCTGATCTATCAATTTCTTTCTTTGAATTCACAAGAGAAGAATCCAGAAGGAAGAAGGAATTGACAGTGACTTGCTGGGCTGCTGGAGTCTACTATACCACTGGAGGGCACTGCCCACCCCTAACGCCCTTAAGAGCTGCAGTACCACTGGCTGCAGAGGAAGAGGGCAATCAAGTTTCACACCAAACCTTCTGTTTCATATTGGTGACCACAAAGGGACATCTTCAGAAGGGTGAGTTAATTGGGCTAACAAAACAATCACTGTTTTTCTGGAGTTCTCTACTCCTTTTAGAAACATATCTCTCTATCAAAACTTCAAGGCAGCTGTCAGCCAGTTAAAAGCCAATAGCGTAGCCAGCAGTCTAAAGGCACGGGGTTGTAGGCTTGTTGGAGGAGACTTGCTCAATTCCCTTCAGCCCTGATGGAGGCAGCTAAAGCTCTGCTCCAGCTTCTCTGTGTGGAACACAAACCAGGTCAACAGACTAATTCAAGCACCACTTCTTCCTTACACTGCAGGCTGACTGCCTGATGAAGGACACCCTCATCCCTTGTATCTTGTATACCGAGACAAAAAGTCTGTCTGATTCAAGGTCTTTGGCAAAGAGGCAACCCACAAATTCCCAGAGCATGAGCCAAGTAGTCTCTCTCTCTCTCTCTCTCTATCTCATGTGCCACTGCCCCCCCAACCCTAATTGTTTCAATAGAACGCACAGATATGGTTATTGGGAATTTAACTCCTTCAGCTCCTTTTAGGACCCAAGCCCCATGCTGACTCCGGTGAGCGTGAACCCACAAGTTCTATTTCCTCTTTCCAAACCGGACCAGTTTTCTTTCGGGAGCCATTAGAATTTTGTGCAGTACACATGGATATACTGCCACCATTCTATATCATGGACATCAGCATTGTCTTCCTGTAGCAACATCAACAGTCAACTCCTGTAACCTGGTAGAAATGTTATAACGGCTGCATTGAAGTTGCTGCAGTTGAACTTTTGCAAATTTGTTTCTGGAGTTTTTGATTCTCTCAGCCAGTATCGTTTCATCTAATTTCCTTGTGCCCTTTGGTTGCCCAGCAAGACATTTTCTCAGCATATCCAATATAATCAACTGAGAAAAGATATCAATTTTCTTTCCAGCAGCTTCTCCAAATATCCTCACATTGCTAACATTCTTTTAGGGTAGGGGTGAGGCCACTCATAACCAAAGAAAATTTGTATTTGGAAATATTGATTAGACATTCTTTGCTATGCTTGGTGCTTTATGGTATGTGCGTTCTGTCCTGTTTTTATAGGAAGCTTATTCATGTTGTTTCCATCAACCACATCCTTGGGTATATCCGGGATTACTTCTGGACATAAAATGAGAACAATCTGTAGTGGCCAAACTGCTGCTTTACGTTAGGTGCTTTCAGCGAAATTATCCACCAAGTCAGTTTTTTCTGCACACTCAGCCTTATCAGTCTATGGAATCTGGTCATTTTGTAAACTCATCTGGACAATTTTCTATCTAGTTGCAAAAGTTCTTTTCCAGACTATAACTGCTAACTACAAACTTCTTCAGGGATTTAAATTCAAATTCTGTTAAAAACTTGTCCAAGGCACATGACCCTCAGGGACATGTTTCTTCCTTAATGTAATAGCTTAAGTTCCTCCAGGATATGCAACCTATCTGTAGTGTCTCCGTAAATGAGGCAGATGCAATGCAGAAAAAAAATCAGGATTTCATCCTTTTAAGAGGGAAAACGACGCCAGGAAAAGGGCTTAGGGGTCATGCGTTGGTAAGTGCATGCATTGGTAATCCAACCAGCCCATTCCTAAGTCCCACCTCAGTATGTGGGTGCTCATGTTTTGAGGGGCACAGGAAGCTTTAGGTACATTGAGTTGGAGACTGTGATTAATCCAACCAGTGCTGCTCAATGTGGCACAGGAATAAGCCCATTATTCCAAACCCAGGGCCAAGGCCATGTGAAGCTGAAAAATAATTTGGAGGGGCAAAATATATTGTGAACAGCATGTCCTTACATTCCCACTTAGGCATATCATTCCTCAGTCAAATTCTAGAATTTTCAAGTACATTTTAAAATAGTACTGAATTATTGAAAATACCACAAAAATACCTTCCATGTATGTGAATATTCAAATGCTGCAAATATAAAAATGCTTGACATAGGCGTGAGATTATCCAATCATGTTGGTCTATGAAGTTAGAGTCCAGATTTTAGGTGAAAATGTTTCCAGAGTATCCTAGAAATGAGCAGAGAATGTTAAGGCTTACTACAGGTGCCAGGGAGTCACATGTTCATTTTATTAACAGTGCAGGCAATAGCACAAGGCTAAAAGTGAGCGTGCATTTGTGCACATATGTTGAGCATGTGCAAATGGTATTGTGCTCCAGAATCTCATCCGGTTGCCTACTCTTTTCACTAAGCACTTTGATGTTCAGATGCATGCATGTCGCTGTGCGTGGTATAGCACCTCAGCCCTGTCGGTCTACTCATTCACTCCCCAGCTGATGGCTCAGGCCGCCTCTCACACCCCCATCGTAGACACAAGCACAGGATTGTGGGTCATAAGACTGATATGGAGACTTGAGTTTGAAAACTAAAAGAAGATGTTGAAACTGCTTCCCTGCAGGGAAGATGGTGGATGGTGTATGTTCTGAAGGTCTGAAGAGGCACAGTGCCTCCATTCTCCTTGTAGCTGCAGACCTAACTCTCAAAACAACAAGATTTGGGGTAGCGGGGCTGGAGTGGTGGCTTGGCAGTTACAGCGCTTGCCCGGTATGTGCAAGTACATGAATTCAAACCCCAGCACCACGTACACAATGAAGTGTTGGAGCAATGAAAGCCACATGAAAAACTGAATAAAAATTACTTCTCTGTCTCTTTCTCATTGTCCCCTCTTTCTTTAAAAAAAAAAAATTGAGGTAGGACTGCACTGGGCAAAGTCATCTCAGGGTCCAATTGAGAGGTCCAACACCTCTGAAGGATTTTCTCCAAAGCTCCAAACACTGAGCTTGCTCTCTCTGCACATTTCAGTGTGGGGGGAGGGCACCTGTCTCTTTCCCCAAGACTGAGGAGGGCTGTGGCAGGACAGGCAGAAGACAAGAGCAGGGACATCCCGGGATCAGGTGGCGCCTCCTGATTTCTGCAAATGCCGGGCGTGTCTGTGGGGAGAGGCTTCAGTAACTGTTGGACTGAAGCCAGTACAGGAGCTCCAGCTCCTTGCACTAAATAAAGCTTGGAAGTGCCCAGATCGACTCTGGCACCAGGCTCTTCACATCCCTACGCTGGGTCTGGGGCCTCTTGCTGACTTCCACAACTGCACTCCCGTTGGTCTCCAGGGGGCGCTGTTCCTCCAACATCCGAGGACCTGAGCCTGAACCAAGTGCAGCTCCCAGGTGACAGTTCAGTGATGGTGGCAGGTGCCAGGGATGGCGAAGACTTCTCAGATAAAGGCTTGGGAGAGAATGAAAACCAGCCTGGGCAGAACCCAAACCTGGACAACTCCTTTGGTGTTTAGCTTAGCCGTTTCCTGCCTTGCTCCAGAAGCACCATCTTACTCCCCTGGCTCAGGAGTCCCTCCTGTTCATCCTCATGCAGCCCAAGAGTTACTGAGCTCTGCCCGTACCCTGGCAGAAACTGAGGCTTGGGAGCAGGATGGACTCATCGCAAGTGAACACAACCACAACTTCTGCACACGTATATATAAAAGCTGGAGGTGATGGGGGAGGATTCTCTTTGCCCTCTGCTCCCTTGACCCAGGGGCATGGCTCTGATGGCCCACTCCTGCACTCCCCTCTCCATTGATTGATAAACAGCTCCCTCATTCAGCAGCCCAAGGCAGCTTCCCTGTGGGCACCATTCCTGGGCTGTACTCTGACACCTACTGAAATCTTTTTAGCCCCATTTATTAACTCCTGCATGACACCTCACCCTTTTACCCCTGCTCCACCAAACTATAAACTCTTCCATACAGATGCTGCTGTGTCTTGCCCATTCTACAGCCTCATGGTTCCCTGCCCGTGGCAAGAGTCAAGAAATATGTCAAGGAATGTGATGGTTTCCTGCAGACAGAAGTGAGATCATTGAGTTTCTTGGAGCCTCTCGGCTTTAAAAGCTGAGACTAGAACTGGAGAGGTGGCTCAGTGGCAGAGCGATTGCCTGGCATGCATGAGGAGCTGGGTTCAACCCCAGCACCACACACACAGCTAAGTGGAGGAAAAACAAACATCAGATGAAAAAAATAAAATTGGTTCTCTCTTTCTCTCTCTCCCTAAAAAAAAAAAAAAGCAACAAAACAAACAAACAAACAAAAACCCAAGCAAAGCCCATATGTAGCCCCTTCCACAACCCCCAGAGGCCAGCCCAAGGGTTTAAGGCCGCAGACAGAGGGGTGTGATATGATGGCCGGCTGGCTACCTGGTACATATATGAGGCGTGGGTGACATAACCCTGAGCTTTCTACCAGTGTTAAGGACAGACAGGGGCTCTTCTCCAGCTGGTGGCTACCTGTGAGGGGTCGAGTGGACACAGCCTCAGTGGCCAGCTTCCTGTCCTACAATCCCCAAGGCTCCGCGCTGCCTCCAGTGAGTCAGAGAGATGTTGGGAGGTAAGAGTTGGAATGTTCTTACCATTATGGACTATTTGAGTGGAAAGGGACAGCCAAGCCGTGTGAGAACCAGCAGCCTCATACCCCAGAAGGAAAGCAAGGCGTATCAGAGGAAGGGGCTTATCCAAGGTCGTCTCTGCAGTCTTTAAGACAAAAGTATGGTTTTAAAGATAGAAGTTTGAGGGACTGGAGCCGCGGCTCAGCGGTTACGGCGCTTGCTTGGCACGTGCAAGTACGCGAGTTCAAACCCCAGCACCACGTGCACAAACGAAGTCTTGGAGCAATGAAAATTGCATGAAAAACTAAATAAAAATTGTTTCTCTCTCTCTCTCTCCTCTCTCTCTCACTGTCCCTCTCTCTCAAAAAAAAATTAAAAAAAACATAGAAGTTTGAATCCCAGCTCTACCTATAACAGCAAATGACAACCCGTAAGCCCTGAGCTTCTGCAAATGTTAATGGAGGATTGCAAATCAAATATTTTATTGCTGTGAGGATTAGAGAAAATGATGTGCATAAAGCGTCTGTTCCTCAGTGGCCAGAGATGGTTCTCCAAGGAAGCTGAACTCCTCGGAGCAAATTCCCTCCTGTCACTCAGGTGACAAAGTTGCCATAGACTTTGGGAGAGAATTGGGAGGTGGGGAGAAGAGGGGAGAAAAACTTTGACTTTGAACCAGGGGCGGGAGATCCTAGAAATCAGGGGGCCCTGATTCCACTCTTCCTGCCCCTTCCTTTCATTAACTTGCTTTTTCTTTTCACAGAGCTGAACTGAGCATCCATTCAGGGTCACATTCCGTCCTGGATGATGTTCGGAGGGGACTAAGACCCAGTTGTTCTCACCACACATGCTCACAATTCAGAGAGCAGAAATACAAAACAGAAGTCACCAACAGACTGAAAACTGCTGTGGGAGCTGTGTGGATGGAGCAGGTGGAACCCTGAGGAAGTGGAGCGGCTAAAGATGTGTGCTTCCCTTTTATTGTTTAATTGCAGCTTATTTTTTAAGGCCAAGGCCAACCTGTGTCATTTATAACCTACTATTTTTATTTGACAGTATGTCATAAACATTTGCCCCATGATACTATAGAATTTTTTGTAAATTTTTTCAATGGCTGTTATGTGTTTTCAGTAGAGCAATGACATAATTTAATTGGACTGGACATTTAAATTACTTTTGATTTTTTTCCTATGATAAATAATATTATTATGAATATATGTGTATTTAAAATTGTTTCCCATCTTTCTTGTTATTTCCTTGAGAGAGATTTCTAGTCATGGAATTCCATAAAGTGTATCAACATTTAAAAATCCCTAAATAGGGGTGGGGATGCAGCTCAGTGGAAGAGCACTTGCCTAGTGTGTGTAAGGCCCTGGGTTTGATCCCCAGTACTGCAAAAATAAAATAAAATAAATACAATAAAAATCCTTCAATAATCCAGCAACACTTTTTGCACAAGTAGCTTTCTGAGATGGTTTTCACGTGTCCCCTGTAGTAGCTGTGGCATTGTCAATCCTTCACTTTAGCCTCGGCTCCTTCACTTTAGCCTCGGCTCCTTCACTTATCGATGATACAGCCGTGGCCACATCGGCCCTCCCTCCAAAGACCCATTTCCTCTGCTGTGTGATGTGGTGATGGTACTTTCCCCACTCAGTCTTGTGAGGAGCAAAGTCAGAGAATGTAAAGCACACAACTCAGCGCCTGGCACACAGTAGGAGCATAACTCTTTACAGCTCCGTCATTGGGACTGTTTTGGTGTGACAACTCTGCTGATGACTGTTTAAATCCATGCCATCTAGAAGCTGATGCTCCAAGATGAGGCCTCAGCAGTCCACATCAATCAAGCACAGAGGTACCTACACTGGTTCAGCCAGAGTCCCCAGGATCCCTGCAGACAGTGGTACAGAAGGTCAAGTCCAATGCCCAAAGCCAAAGGAGGTAAACAAAGTGCTCTGGAGGCAGACCAGAGTGGGGAAGTGATTGCCATGCTGCAGAGGAGAGAAAGAAAAAAGAATGGGAAGTAGAGGGAAGAGCGCTTGGTGGTCCAAAAGGCAAGATCCCAAGGAACAAGCCAGGCATAGTGGTGCATGCACATAAACCCACCGACTTGGGAGGCTGAGGCAGGAGGATTGCAAATTCAAGTCCAGTCTTGGCAACTTAGCAATGACCTGTCTCAGAATAAAATTTAAGAAAGGGCTGGGGTATAGCTCAGTGGTAGAATACTTGCCTAGCATGTGTGAGGTCCTGGGTACAGTCCCCAGTATTCCAAGTGGAATCCAGATACCAAGTGTCTAGAGGCTGGCGGTAGGGCAGGAATGGGCACTAGGTGGGGCTCTAACAGGCTGCCTGACAGCTGGTTCTATGAGTAACTCGTTGTGTGACCCCAGGCAAGAGCCTTACCCTTTCTGGGCACTGGTTTACCCATCCGCAGAAGTGCCTGGGTGTCCTTCTTTCTTGAATATCCTTGGATCTGACAATGCCCTGGAGAAATGAATGACCCCCTCCCAATCTGGCCCCTGAGTAAGTTCAAGTATGCACCCAAATAGTTTCTCTGCTGGACAAGGACACAAATCCGCCCTGGGTTTCTTGGAACAATGGGAAGACTTTTCTAGGGGATTATTGGAGCAAAGTTCAGAGGGAAGGGGCTTAATTAAAGAGTGACCACAGCCAGTGGAGAGTGGACCAAAGAGGGTGAGAGTGCCCAGTTGGATGCCCCAAAGCAGGGGCAAGGAGAGTCGTGGGGCCGCAGCTCATGCTGTGCTTAGTACAGGTTACAGAATGGGGCCTGCTTTGGCCAATGAAGTTCCACGTTCACACCATGGGGCTGGAGGAGTAAGGTCATTTTCAGCCCTCATTCACCCCCTTGGATGGGTACCCTTGTGTTGCAGGTTGGGTTCTTGAGAAGCAGACATGGAAGCAGAGTTTGGAGCACATGAGGTTTATTAGGGATTCCCAACTGTGACAGGCATGGGTGGAGGGAAGTCAACCTGCGCTGCAGCTCCACCAAGCCTCTGCCAATCAGCAGAAAGAGAAGGGCTTATTGGGGCGCTAAGCATCAAGTCTAAGAGCAGGACCTTTATACCTCTGCCTTATATGGTCACCAGATGGGCTGTCCAGGAAGGGCAAGACTTCAGGTGAGCGGCTCTGCAGCTGAGGCAAGCTCTGAAGGATAGATAGCTGAGACTGTCTGCTGCCACCCTCCCGCAGTTGGACAGCCAGTCCTACCTTGCGGTAGATCTGGACCATGCTCTTCCAGGTCCTTCCTGCCTTGGGTGGTGGAGCACCTGCTCAACTGTACACAGCAGGCTTGTGAAAGAGAAGCTAGTGAATACAGATCTGTGACTTGCCCAAATGTTTTGAAAAATGTGAATAGGGAGAAGAAAATAAAATATCAGATCCTTGTGTTTATAACAAAGGCGTTCCGGTCAGGAGAGGCAGATCCTCTGAGCTGCTGTTTCCTGCTTTTCTGGCCTGGTGGTTTTGAAATGTCCAGCTCGTCATAACTCACCACTTCCCTTCCTTCCCCCTGTGCTAGCTCCTAGATCTGCTAATAGGCTTTTTTTTTTCTTTTTTCTTTTTTTTTTCCTGGATGAAAGGATCACATTATTCTTTAGTTCTATTTAAGGCAAAATGTGTCCTTTCTCTTCTGTTTCTGTTTCTGTGTGAGTTGGCCACGTGGACTTGAAGTCAGGGAGGTGGGAGACAGTTTTAAAAACAGACACAAGTCTCAAGGGAAGGGACCCCCTGGTTCCAAGGCCCTCAGTGCCCTGCTAGCACCCTTGGCTTGAAGTTTAAACCTAGCCTGGAATGACACCTGCCTGAATAGGCTCTACTTCCTCCCAACCTGGCGCAGAGTGGGGACTCAGTGCATGTCAGCGTATGAATGCAAACATTTATTAGTATTAATAATGATAATAGTAATAAGAGGACTCATGTTTCTCTAGATTGCTGCAAACCATGGGTGCTCATAGGGGCTCAGTATCAGCAATAACGTGAAGTTTCTTGGCTCGTCTACTTGTACCAAACCTTGACTCTCCTTGGAGTCTTTTCCAAATGGCTTCTGGGACATAAGAAGTAAAGAGTGACAGATTAAAAGCAGAAGCTCTGGACTTACCACTGAAGGGAACTGGAGATCTTTGGAGAAATGTTGATCTCAGAGCTGGGGGCAGGTAACTTAAAAGATGAGCCGGAAACATCTTATGCCAGAAAGTAAGGCCGTGCTCAGTAAATAATGGGACCATGCCAGAAAGAAACAGGAGCCATCGTGGGCTCACACTGGCCAAATTTGTGACAATTTGTGCATGATAACAAATGATAATAGTATCAGATGATAACCCATTGAATAAAATAGAAATTCCAGAGTCCACGCTAATATAGGTAAACAAATGGGGAAAAGGGAACACCCTTCCAAACCGTGTAATAAATGTCGAGGGAAAGACAGAATTAGAAAATCAACAATGTTTGCTGAAACCAGTGGGCAAATGCATGGTGAGGGATAGGATCTGCATATTTACACAGCCTCACAGGATTTTTCTACCAGACACTTACTAATCACAAAGGGGAAAGCAGAAACTTTACGGTGAAGAGCACTGGTGAAAGGGTTGTATTTAAGGCAAGGAGTGTCCTTTCTCTTCTTTCTCTGTTTCTATGTGAGTTGGTCATGTGGCCTTGAAGTTAACATCATGATAATGGGACAAGCCAACATCATGTGTCTCCTGATAGGTCGCACTAAGGCAAGAGCGCAGTGTCTCTGGTCTTCCCACCCCAAATCCATCTCCTAAATCTAATCATGAGGAAGGGTCTAGACAAGAATTCACACCAAGAGACATTCTACAAACCAAGTGGCCTGCAGACTCCCAGAGTGTCAAGGTCATGAAAGTCAAGGAAACACTGGGGAACTGTCAGATTGAAGGAGACCAGAAGGAAAAAAAAATAGCTTTAAAGGATATTGTAATTGATGGATGGAAATAAATTTGAATATGGAGTAAAGATTACACAATAGTATTGTATTGATGTTATATTTCTTTTGGGGGGCTTTTTTGAGGGGAGAGGTTTTTGGATGCTGGGGATTGGACCCATGCTTTGCACGTGTTAGTCAATGCTCTAACACTGAGCTACCCCCACAAGCCTGATGTTAAATTTCTTAATTTTGAAAATGCTAACCATGGTTATGTAAGATAATGCCCTTGTTCCTAAGAAATATACTCTTGAAGAATTCAGTACCATGCCTTCAACTTACTCAAGTAATATAACAAATTAATATGCACAAAGAAATGATAATAAAGCAATGAGGTAGAATAATCTAATGAGTTTGGGTGGAGGAACAGGAGATCTTTGTACTTGTCTCTAAGTTTAAAGTTGCATCAAAATAAAAATTTACAAGCACACAAAATAGCACAAGGAAATGTAGCTCTTTAAAGTGACCTGAGAAGGGTGCTTCAAAGGCTGGGCTTGAGAGGGAGCTGGGGAGATGGGCACCTGCACCCTAAGAAGTGGGGTCTCGCCGGTCTGACGAGGGCTATTGCTACTCTTCAGCTTGGTTGTGTTATTCGAAGACCTGGGAGTGAGGTGTTTCCAGCCGAGGCTGAGCGAATGGGGCAGACAGCAGCAGCATCACCAGGTCTAAGATGCCACCATCACGGTGGGTTCCAAACTACTGGGACAGGACCTGGGCTAGGTGCTTTCTCATGTCATCAAACATTGGGCTTAACATGCCATATACTTCTAACTGAAGCTCTGAAGCACCCCTTCTGAAATATGTGGGCTCAGCATCCCTGTTTTCCACCTGAGGAAACTCTCAGCAGGGTGGGGCTGGAGCTCTTTGCCCCCAGTGTTCTCCTTCTACTTCAGCCTCCTACCCTCCGGCTCACTGGACATGACTGGGGCTTCCCTGCTTAGTGCCTGGGCACGAGCTGTTCCCTCTGCCTGCGCACGGACCCTTCCTGGCTCTGCCTTTTGACTTTTTGGTGGAGCCAAGATGGAGTCAAGGTCTCCTGCTCTGAATCCCAGGTTTTCAGTGACAAACATCAATTAGGCTGGAGCATTTTCCCAACTAAATTAAAATCAAACTGGGGAGAGGACACTGAAAAACTATTTGCAAGTTCTTTTGAGAGACAATTTCCCAGAACGCAGGAAACAACACAACAGGCGGGGAGTCGAGGGGTGGATAAGCTCTGTCTCTCCCCTGTTGCTCAGGCCAATCCTCTGTCCTTTCTCCTTCTGTGACAGGAGGCAAGAGGTAAGAGCAGGAGTTCTGGTGCAAGGTGCACATCTGAAACCTAAGAGCTGTGCAGACTCCTTGGCCCCCCACCTAGTCAGTGGGTCTACTCTGGGAACTGGATTGGTCTTCAGAGGGGCTCTGCCGTTTGAGAACCTCCATGTGGTCTCTGCTGGCCTTCTGACGGGAGAGTTGATGGCTGGGCTGATAAGTCTGGGGACGCCGTCCTCCATGTCTGCTGGGCTTCAGTTCCAGGTACTTTGCGAGCTGCCAATTGGCTGCTTTTCACCTCTTCGGTGTCTTTCAAGAATCCTGACTAGCACCTGGCTTCTGAAGACTGGCAATGCTTGGAAACTCAGAGTCACACTCTTGCGGCTGCAAATGAGCAAATCTGAAAGCGCCCGGTCAACTCAGACTTGGTGGGTGAGTGGGAAGAGGCCTTATTTTTGCAACTGCTGTCCCTGGGGGCACACTGAAAAACAGAATCTATATCACATCCTGAGGACTCTGGGGGCAAGGATATTCCTAGCATCAGAGGAGGAGCAGAGCCTCCACCTGAGTGCCCCACCCCAACCCCAGAATGGGCCAGCGTGGCCTCCACACTTCCTCCTCAGCTGGGGACTTCCTTTCTTTCCTCTGCATTCTGTTTCTGCTCCACACCCAATCCTACACTCTTGGGAGGAAAGACCTTATTTGGTGATGGGACTCCAACATATCAAGCGACATCTCTGAATCTCCGTTTTCTTATCTGTTAAATGGAGCCATAAAACCTCACATAGCTGTTGAGAGGATGAAAGGAGACAGAGGCTTGTGGAGTGCTTAGCTCAGGCCTGAACCCTGTGGGCCAGTACTGGCCTCACCATGAGAAGCAATAATCCAGACCCAGCCAGGCTCCTTAACTGTCCTTGTGCATGCTGCTGTGACTCATGTCCCAGACAGGAAGCCTCAGTTAACACTGGTGGATGCACTGCAGTGGGGCTTGTTCCATTCTGGGTCAGAGTGACTGGGGTTGATAGTGGGTGCTCCAGCACAGGGGACATGTGTCTCTGGCCACCTGGAGGGGACCCACAATCATGTCTCCCATGCACAGTAGAGCACCATGGCCAGGTACTGGAACATCCCAACTCAGCCATGAGGTGGTTGGGCAACCTGAGAACCATGGGCAGAATCATTTAGCCACGGTCTAAATGCCAAATGAGCAGTGTCCTTCTGGCCACAATCTGTTGGCATGCCAAAAGTTACTAATTCCAGAAGACAGGCTTCCTTTCAGAATGGAGAGGCATATGTCACCTGACCTTCCTGGAGAGAGGAAGATATTATCAAGAAAGCATTAAACAATGAAAGGGACAAAACAAATGAACCAGTGGCAGTGCCGTTACCAAGTGAAATTCATGGTAAGGGTCCCCTATCTCCGTGGATGTCACTAAGGAGCTTCCAGACCCTTTCTCTCCAGTCTCCTCTCTTCAGAAGGCTCCAAGCTCTTGCTTCAGATTCTTCCTGGATTCCAAGTGAGGATCCCAGGGCCCCCAGCACTGCCCTCCAGCCTGGCTTAGCTGCACCCCCGAGAGCTGTTCCTCTGACAACATCTTTTCTTCCAGCCCCCGAGAATTCAGCAAACTTCCTCCACACTGGTGTCTGTTTTCTTTCAGTCTTGTTTGAATTTTATCCTTTAGTCCATCCATCCATTGGTGAGGGAAAACTTTCCCTCAGAGGTGACATTTGATAAGAGAGCAGAGGGATGAGTAGTAGTCAGCTGGTCCAAGGCAGGGGCTTGGATGGGGCGGGAAGAACCTTCTCGGCAGAGGAGAGAGTATGTGCAAAGGACCTGGGATAGAAGAGAATGAGGCAAGAGGAACCTGAAAGCAGGCCCAGAAAGCAGCACCAGAAACTGAGGGAGGCATATTATGAGTTGAAGTTTTGACGGATAGGCTGTAGCTAGGTCATGCAGGCTCCGAAGACTATACAAAGACACTGACCAACAGGAACAACGGGAAATCAAAGCAAGATGCCAGCTAGATGGTGACATGGCCATATTTGTGTCTGAAAATATCACTCTGCAATGTGGAAAATAGACAGTGACCAGGCCTGGCTTCATAGATGTGCATCAAATGTCATCATACAGGGTCCTGTTTCTCAGAAGGGAGCTGCACTCCAACTTTAATGCTCTGAGAGGGAAATTCTCAATGGCACTGTCTTTGAATTTGTTTTTAAATGCAGTCTGGTGGGACCATGAAGCATGTTCAAGGGCTTGGCTTGTGTGTGTTTCTGCCTCCCACTGCCCCCGACGCCAGGACCAGTGCTCACTCAGCCTTTCCTTCCCTATTCCTGCTTAGCAACCACTGCTACCTTCCGCACCTAGCAGGGACCTGAGGGCAGGTATGGCGGAAAGTCAGGGTCCAGAGCATGCCCTCAGCATCTCAGGATAGGGCATGGCAGTCCCACGGCATGCTTAGCGGGTTCTACTTCTGGCCTGACATGTGCAATGCCCTTGGGGACTGCCATCTACCACGAGTTCTGGCAAGAGTCCCCTAGCTTCCCCTGGAAGGAAGATCCATGGGAAACGGAGATGCCTGGCCCAACTCCTCCATCAATCCAATGTCTGGCAGAGAAACACAGCAATTGGTGGGTGTCATGTGCAATCAAGTCAAGAGATAGAGGTGAAATGGGGTTTGTCCCACAGATATCCCCATGCTCAAGGGAGTACAACATTAAATAGCAAATAAAAAGCACTCCAGATGTTAAAATTCCCTCCCTCCATGGTAGCTGGTACCTTTGTTTTTGTTGCTTATATGGCTCAAAGGGATGGATGGAATGGATCCAGATGGCTGTTTGTGGCAGCCAACCCTGTAACAACTGGTTTTGCAATTTATTCTCTATCCTCGGACTTATTGAATTTTTTGAACACAAGTATTCAAATACTAAGCAAAACAGGATGGGGCTCAGCTTGGGTGGGTTCTCCCCCACAGCTTGGCCTGGGGTGCAGCTGTGAGGACCTCAAGGCAAATTGTGTTTGGTTTTTTTTTAAAGAGAGAAGGACAGTGAGAGAGAGACAGAGAGAATAAATTTTTATTGAGCTTTTCACATGGCTTTCGTTGCTCTGACACTTAGTTGTGCACGTGGGTTGCTGGGGTTTGAACCGGGGTACTTGCACATGCCGGGCAAGTGCCGTAACCACCGAGCCACCGCTCCAGCCCCAGCAAATTGTGTTTTGAAGCAGTGGGCACCATTGGTAAAAAGTTGTGATTTTCAGGACTGAATTTCACCCCCCACAGGGAGGAGCCTTGTATCATATAGTTCCCTTTTGGGGTTCTCAGATGTCTCAGTCTTCTTTCTTCATTCCTCCATCTCCCTGATGTCCAACCCACTCATCTCAGTTGCCCCATCCAGACCTCATCCTCCTCTCAGAATTATCACAATGCTCTGTTCTGGTCTCACCTGCTCCAAGTTACCCCTCATGGAGAAGGTTCTTCTTGGATCTTTCTTTCAGTATGTCAGCCCCTCAAGATCCCAGTCCCACCAAGGCCTGGCAGTAGTAGGTGTCCAACAGCATTCATAACGTGGACTGAGGAGAGAGTTGTGAAGATCTCTGTGGTGATAACAGCCCCATCAAGGGATGCCATTTTATGGGAATATATGAGCATGTGACCACTTCTGGCCAATGAGACACCAGGGGAAGTCCTTAGGGAGTCTGGGAGTTAGGGCAGGACTTTGGAGAAAATGAGACATGGGGATCAGTGTCCCTTTTCTTTCTTTGATGTCCTCATGCCTATATTTGTATACTAGAGCTGCTGCAGCTCCTTGGCTACCAGTCCAAAAAGGAAGATCATCATTGGAGGAGAAACTCTGAGAAGTGGTATGGGGGTCCTAATGTTCCACAACTGGAGAACACCCTGCCTCCAGACCCCTTGTGGGAGTGAAATACACTTCCTTCCTCTTAAACCTTCTGGTATATGTTCCTTGCAACCAAAAGCATCCCCAGCTGATACAAATTGCACAGTGAACATAGAAGAGCTGAGCCAAGGCTGGATTCTCATCCCGACGGCACCAACAGCCTCCTTGGGCTGTTTTCCATCCACTGATTGGAGTGAGAGGTTTGGGAGCACAACCAGAGAAAGGAAGATTGAAACCTTTTAAAATAGAGGACTATTGGTAAAAGATAACTGTGGAGGTTAAGAGCGTGTGCTTTGGCATCACGCAGGCCTGGAACCATGCAGCTGTGAGCACTTGCGTGAATTGCAGGAATGATCTCTAGTTTGCTCATCTACAAGGATGAGCACAGGACGGGTGAGGACTAAGTGAGATAGTCATGCAAGAAGCTGACTAATGCACCCAAGCCAAATTGAGTGCTGGGTTTGTTCAGCCCATGGGAGCTGCAAAACGTGAAGGAAGGGGGAGGAGGAAGACTTCTTCTTAGCAGAGGACTCCAGATGTTCCTTTCATTGTTTCCTTCCCCAATTGCTCCAGCCCACAATAGACAGGGCTGACTGGACCCATGCACTTGGGAAAGGAATGTCTCCTGCGAGGGAGCCTGGAGGCTGACCTTGAGGAATGGAAGGATTTGCTCAGGGAAGGGAGATCTAGGAAGGCATGTTAGAGAGGATGCTGTTTGCAGAAAAGCAAAAGTATGGAAGTAGGAGTGGGAAGGGAACCTCTGGGGAGAGGGAAGAGGCCTGCTTGCAGCAGATGTTTGTGGGAGGTGATGGGAAGAGCACCTGGAGAGGCCGGGAAGGGGCCAGCTGTGAAGTTTTCTGCCAATGAAACAGAGGCTTCTAGTAACAGAGTTTCTAGTCTGTCACCAGAACTAGAGGCATCACCCCATTTGATAGATGGGAAAATGATCTGGCCTTGTAGGTGGGACTCGATGAGGAGGAGAGGTGCAGCCTCAGCATATGGCGTTCAGAGTTCAAGGTGACTTTAAAACATTGCAGTTAGCAGCTACAAGTAAAGAAAACCTGGCAGCTTGCCATAATGCTACAGCTGTGTATTAGCTCAAGTCCAAGGGTTCTAGAGGATAGGGGCTTCCAGGGGTAGTCCCACTGTTCTGAATTCTCTCTGATGTTTTCGCTCTTGGGTGGCTATTCTAGAAGCCTGGGTGTGCCCCATCTAAACCCTGGCTTGCATAACTGGCACTTGGGAGCTCAGCTCTTTCTTGTAGCAGCTCTCCTCTATCTCATCACCCCAGTCAATTGCAAGGCAGACACTGGGAGGGTGGTGATTTGTGGACAGTCCCTGACTCATCCTTTTCACCAGCCCACCCTGGGCTCAGGACTCCCTGCCAGCATCTTCTGCTGAGTGGGCAGGACCTGGCTCCTCAGGACAGGGCCCCAGCACCTGTCCCACCAAACTGGAAAGTCCAGAAGTGTTATTATCGCTATCTCTTTTCCAAAGACTGGAGGAAGCAGATGGGGGATACTGAGGCTCAGATAATTGGAGGGTCAGTTGGGGTCCCTCATTCACTGAAGGGTAAGGCCCTCCAAAATAACTGGTCCCCCAACCTGGGTTTCCAAACTCCCATCTCTGTGCCTTTATACTCCTGTCTCTCTCTTCATCTGGTCATGTTCATTAGCCTGAAGACCCCATCTTCCCTGCCCTGGAGAATATCTGATCTGGAGACTTGTGGTGTTGCTGGGCAGTGCCCAGGAGGCCTCCATATGTTCTCCCTGGACTCCCCGCTCAACCCAACATTGTGCTTCCACATCCCTCAGAGCACAGCCCTAGACAGAGCTGCTTGAGGGTAGGACCTAGTATTAGATATTGAGCAGCCAGCGCTGCGTCAGTGGTAGTTGTTGTAGGACTGGGAAGCTAAGAGAATCCAGCCTCTCTGAACTGGCCTGGAGAGGGGCTGAGCTGGTGGGCAACAACCCCAGGTATTCCTAGACCCCTTTTTGCTTTCACTGTCAGTGGGTCGCAAGCTCCCTAAGTTTCTGACTCTGAGAATAAACTGGTCCAGGGGCTGGGAAGGGGCAAGCAGAGGCAGGCAGCAGGATGGCAGGTGGCAGGCGGGGCTGCACAGGGGAGCAGAGCAGCTCCACTTCCTGTGGGCTTGGGCCTTGTTGCCTGCCCTGGGGGAAGGTTGCACAAACCTTCCTGCGCAGGCCTCAGGCTGCCTCCCTGTCTGGCTTGTGCACAGCCCACTTCTCCCCCTCGTCCCTGCCTCCCAGCTGGGGCTGGCATCCCCACTCCAGGCCCTGGGGCCCAGCCTGTGTCCTCCGTTACCAGGGCTGGCAAGAGGCTGGGCTGGACACCGCAGCCCGCCCTTCCATCACTAGTCACGGCTCCTTCCTCATTTTGCTGCTGATTCTAACCCCAAACAAAACAGGTTGAGCCCTTCTTCTCCCTTTCTGCAGTCATCTCTGGCTTGTGGCTGCCTTCTGAGTGCTGCAGACGGCGCTGGCCTGAGAGGGAGGGCCTGGGCCAGCTCTGCCGGACTGGGACGGTGCTCCTGGCTCCTGGCCCACATTCAACCCTGCCCAAGGCAGGAGCACAGGCTTCACAGCAGCAGACGCCTGAGGATGATGCCCCAGCTGCAGTTTCGAGATGCCTTTTGGGTGAGTGAAGGGACATTGAGCAGGTGGAATGGGTTCAGCTGGTCTGAAATGTCCCCAGGCAGTGGATGGGGAGGTGGTTCCAAGAGGAACATTTTCTCATGAAAATAGTGGTTGGTTTTGGTTTTAACTGTTGTGGAGATGGCCTGGGCTACTGCTGTTCCTTCCGAGTTGGAAGGTAAAGACGGTCTTTAGGGTTGGGGTACTGATTTCTCTGCAAATGTCACCACTGTGGACAAAGGATCTCCTCTGGGATCCTGGGGCAGATTCTCCTGTGGGAGAACCCTCACCCCATAGCAGGAGCTTTCCAGGAGAGTCTAACTTGGGTCGGGGCTTGCGGCTGTATTGGCAGGAGCAAAGGAGAGGAGATAGATTTGGGAACCAGACAAACTCGGGTCTCAGTCTTGGCTTTGCTACTTTGAGACTTGGGTGAGTCATCTTCTGTCTCTCAGCCTCCGTTTCTCCATCTGTATAATGGAGATAGATAAACATGCCAGCTGAAGGTGGTCCAATGCCCTGAAGCTCCCTTCCTGGCATTCCTCCCCTCACCCAATGCACCTCATCCCCTGCCGACCTCTGGGGTCCTAGAGGGAAGCAGCGGGCCGGGCAATTCCTTCCTTGCTTTCTTAAATTCAGCGCAGGCATAAATCAAATCCTTTTGCCCATGAAATAAGGGCACCTGGCCAGTGGTGGAGGTAAAGTGGTTTGGCCCAGACCATGGAGCCTGCAAGCCCAGCTCCAACTACAGCTCCCCATTGGGTTTTTTTCACTTATCCTTCAGTCTTTTCTCTGTTCCTCAAACTCTGACTGTCCCCAATGGCTCGTGGGAACTAGTTGAGACCTCTCTGGTTAGAGCTGGAGAATGTGGCTGTCCTGAGGGTACTGCCTCCAACCCCATAGCGAACTCTCTGTTCCTTCATCAGCCCCAGCCACAGTCTGGCCTTCCCTGGGCCCTTTCCTGGGGCTGCAGCCAGGAGGATGAGAGCTAATGAGCCAGGCCTTCCTTCACTTCTGGGCCAGCTCTGCTTGGGGGCCCAGGCCAGCATGTGAGTGGCCTGCTTCCCCTGCACAGAGAACAGAGGGCCCTGCCGGGGGAGTGCACCCTGTGTCTTGCTGGGCCTCAGTTTCCCCTTCTTTAAAAAGAGAGTCTAGGATCAGTCCAGAGAAGCTGGTGGTGGCTTGACCCATGCAGATATCTAGGCTGGCAGCCAGAGGCCCAGGATGGGGACTTGGGTGTGGAGTACGAAGTTGGGAAAGGGGTAGGACCTGGAGATCTAGGCTTCTTTGAGGCCTAGGACAGGCCAGGAGACCCTGATCATTTTGCCCCTGGGCCCACATTCCCTAGGGCAGACCTGGGGCAAGGAGCAGCCTCCCTGGCAGAGTCAGGGCAGCGGGGATGGTACGCAAGGGAGCAGGGTGTGGCAACTTCCTGAGTGGCATCCTGCCCAACAAACTCCACTTATCACACTCCTGGGCTGTGGCAGACATCAGGGCCTCCAGGTGCCTCCTCCCCTCCATGGCTGCTCTCAGGGCTTGGGTCGAGGAGACAGCTTCCCCAAGCAAGGTCAGAGCAGGGAGAGGGAGAGAAATGGCCAGCGGGAGTCTTTCACAGAGCAGATGACTCACTGTCAGCAGCACCTGCTCCCAGGTAGATTCTGATTCCTCTCCCCAGTGCTCACCTCGCCCTCCGTAGAACAACAACTAACATTTACTGAGCACTAAAGATGCACCAGACGCCATTCTCAGAGTTGTGGGTATATTCATTCAATCCCTGCAACCATCGATATTGTTATCCCTATTATTCAAATGAGATTCTTATTCCTAACACCCAGTAGGTTTCCAGGGTTCATTCTCCCTCTGTCCACCAGGTATACCACTGGTTCTTTGGTTGTCAGGGTCCACACTGGGGAAATGGGAGGAAAATTCTTACTCTTATCTCCCACAGAGGTAAGATTAGCTGAATATGAATAGAACTGTATCTTGAAGCTCAATTTACAGAAAAGACATGTTGTTCTGACTGTAGTGGTCATGTTAGGGACAGAGCCCAGCCTGCATGGCCCCTCTTTCCAGCTTTCCCTCACCCCAGCCCAAGGCACTAACATTAAACCCTGCAGCCTAGCAGCATACTAAAAATGACTCATAATCCCAAGTGACTCAGGAGGCTGAGGCAGGAGGATTGCAAGTTTGAGGCTCAGCCACAGCAACTTTTTTTTTTTTTTAAGAGAGAGGGACAGTGAGAAAGAGAAAGAAAGAATCAATTTTTATGTAGTTTTTCATGTGACTTTCATTGCTCTGATACTTCATTTTGTACGTGGTAATGGGACTTGAGCCAGGTCCTCGTGTATGCCAGGCAAGCACTGTAACCGCTGAGCCACTGCTCCAGCCCCCAACCTTGGCAACTCTGTATCAAAATAAAAACAAAATGCAGAATGTAGCTCAGTGATAGAATGCTTGTCTATCCTACATGAGGCCCTGGATTCAATTTCTAATACTGAAAAAAAAAAAGGAGGAGAAGAAAAGAAATAGTGAAAGGAAACCTTTGAACTAGACAGATCATATTTATTCCCATGGCAGTCCAGTTGTCCGGCAGCCTTATCTGTCCGGAACACAGGTGAGAGCCAGCCCTATCTCTGGCATTACTCATAACAAAGAGGGAAGCAAAAGTGGTTTCTAAGGAGCCAAAGATAATGTCACTAAAAGTTTTCATTAAAGTTCAAATACTTTACTCATAGGAGATGCCTTTCACTTGTAGTCAGGGCCTATGAACTCTAGTTTTATTTGCAATTTGAACAAGCTTAGTCATGGGATCCTTGTAAAAAAAAATCAGTAGGTGTCCCAACCTAATATCCGGTTGGTGATGGATAAATATTGGTGGACCTGAGTTGTCAGGTGCCGTCTCATAGATCACTGGTTCCTACTAGCAAAGAAGGAGACAGAAAAATCATAAAAAGCAGATATGATGGTTCAATAGTGGTGGGGACATTTAGCATGGGGTGACACAGTTCTGTTCCTCATTAGGCCTATATTTGCAATTCTGTGGTGTGGCCACATAACATTTATAGACAGCCTGATTTTAGCTGTGGCAGAGCATCCACATGTGAGGCAGGGGCAGGCTAACCCAGTGGGAGGACAGGGATAATTTGATTTCTGCTATACGCACACATGATCAAGAGCATCACCGCTCTGCAGGAAGTTTGTGGCTGTGAATGAGGACAAAAACCAGGCTGAGAATACTAGGCATCCCAGCCAAGAGGGCTTTAGATCCTGTATAGGTTGCCCTGTAGTGAGTCAATAGGCAAGAAAGCCCAGAGAAGCCTGGCCTCGCCCCACCCCCAGCTGGCCAGTGGCTCTGCTCCCAGTGGACAGAAGAACTGTCCTGCGTCCTCAGCAATCCTCGATCACAGCAATGGTGCAGGCTAAGTGAATATTCACAGAGTAAATGAATGGATGCTCAATGTCCCCTCGGTCCACCTGCCTGCCTGAACCCATTTTCTCCTTTGTTTCATTTCAGTTAGATTCTACAAATATTTTTTTGAGTAGGGTTCTCTGCTAGATGGTCTAAGCTGGACCCCTGAGGAACTTCACCCCAACATCCAGTCAAATGAATGAGACTTCCTTCTTCACAGACATCACAGCTCAGTGCTAGAGCTGGAGGATACCAATAATTGTGCCAGGCAAAGCGTGCTCTGAGAAAGATCTAACCCGTATATCCAACGGCCTTTACAAAAGGGAGGTCAGATATTGGGTTTTTTGTTTGTTTGTTTGTTGTTTGTTTTTTAGAGAGAGAGGACATCGAGAGGGAGATAAACAATCAATTTTATTTAGTTTTTCATTAGGCTTTCGTTGCTCTGCGACTTCGTTGTGTACGTGGTGCTGGGTTTGAACTCACGACCTCGCACGTGCCGGTAAGCACCGTAACCGTGGAGCCACTGCTCCAGCCCCCAGATATTGGATGAGGTTTTTTATTGAGCTCCACATCCTATTCCTTTGTGAGTAGATAAAAGGAAAAGCACGGGCTGGAGGAGGCTACAGTGACCCCTCACCTACGGTTTGGTGGGCCTCCCCTGACGGGTGAGGGGGAACAGGCCCGAAGTTTCTCCTTTGACATGTGCTCACATCTCTGCCTTTGAGGCCGGGCTCTACCTTCATCTGGAAACCTCTTGCCATGCTCTGCTGAGTGGGGAGTGACTCACCAGGACACCCAGTGAGACTGAAGCTGTGTCCCCTCCGCTGTTGATAATTCTTCCCCTTCCCACTCCTGGAACTCTGAGGTTCCCCATTTCTGAGGCTACAATGAAGGGGACCGAGGGCCCCACTCCAGCCTGTCCTACAGCTGCCTGTCCCCACCCCAAGGCACCATGATGGCCTTACCGGAGCTCAAGGCACTGGGAGAGGCTGACATTTGCTGGGCACCTGTTCTGTCTTGAGCTGCTAAAGCTATGTCTATGCCTTCTAAAGAAACAAAACCAAATATAAGACCCTAAAAGGAAAGTGAGAAAATGAAGAAAGATAGGTGGGAAAATAAGTCTCATCACACAGATAGGTGTTAGTATTTTTTTTTTTTTTTTGCATTTCCATAGATCATTTTACACATGCAAAAGTGTACTATGTGGGCTGGAGCGGTGGCTCAGTGTTTCTGGCGCTTGCGTGGCATGCGCGAGGATGCAGGTTCAAACCCCAGCCCCACGTACACAATGAAGTGTTGGAGCAATGAAAGCCGCATGAAAAACTAACTAAAAATTACTTCTCTCTCTCTTGCTCTCACTGTCCCTCTCTCTCTCTTAAAAAAAAAAAAACACTGGACTATGTACATAATTTTGTATTCTCCCTTCTTTTTTCTCTAATATTTAATTTTTAATTTTAGATTGTGGTAAAATATAAATAACATAAAGTGGATCAAATAACTTGACTCTCAGATGTACTCAGTTGAAGAATTTGACCTTGATTATTTGTTCTAAAATATATAGAACCCAAAAGTCAAACTTTTGTATTGGTCAAGAGGAAATTGTCCTGTCATATGTCATAAAAAGGAATGGAAAGCATTATTTCCAAATCCATTGCACTGTATAATCCAGCCAAATATTAACCCGATTTAATGCTGTGAGCGCTTCTGATGGCTTTGCATGTTGCTTTACTTTTGCTCCAGTAGGGGGTTGGTGTTTGGAGTATGGATACCAAGAAGTGACATGTGGTGGTGCACATTTGTAATTTTAGCTTCTTGGGAGGCTGAGGCAGGAGGATTGCAAGTTCGAGGCCAGAGTGGGCAACACAGTGAGACCCCCATCTCAAACAAAACCAAACCAGGGAGACATGAAGCTGAGGCTGGAATTGCAATGGGTAACCGTTCAGGTTGGAAACCAAGGAGAGGCTGAATATTAGCACACGCAGCCCATGCATCCTAGCGAATGGGAGCCAGGCTGAACTGTGCATTGGAAGACAGGTACCAAATGAAGCCCAAGTAACCAACTGCTGATTGATAGGTAGTGTCTATGATACCAAAACCCATATTTGCCTCCGGAAATTTGACTGGCAGGGCAGGGATCAACTGTTCAATGGACCCCATAAAATTTACCATCTTAACCAATTTTAAGAGTACAGTTCAGGGGCTGGAGCGGTGGCTCAGCGGTTACGGTCCTTGCCTGGCATGCAAAAGTACGCATGTTCAAACCCTAGCACCACATACACAATGAAATGTCCGAGCAACAAAAGTCCACGGAAAACTAAATAAAATCGATTCTCTCTCTTGCACACTGTCCCTCTCTTTAAAAAAAAAAGGAGTACAGTTCAGGAGTGTTAAGTATATTCACACCGTTGTGCGACATTGAGCATATTCATACTGTTGTGCAACATTAAGTATATTCACACCATTATTATTCACACTGTTGTGGGATGTTAAGCATATTCACACCGTTGTGCAATGCGCCCATGTTTGGTGTGAATACTGTGAGTGGGAATATGGGTTCCTCATCTTCAAGAGCACCATTGTTTATGGCTGTACAATTCTCCAGCTTTTGGATTTGGTCGACATGCTATGATTTTTGTGTCAGATCTTATATCATTGGCCACTTAGATTACTGCCAAATATTTTTTTATTCTGGGCAGTGATATAAGGGGCAGACTTTTTAATATAAAGGGCTTTCACTTGAGGATTATTTCCTTGGTGGACTCCCCGAGGAAGAGGCATTTCAGGATGAAGGAGCAGGGCCAGTTCTCTAGTTCTTGGTGTGAATGACTGCTTTGGGACCTCTCACAGACCTCTGGCATGGCAGAGGAAGGAAGGACCAGAGTGACCTAGAAGGGGCTGGGTCTGCGGACTCAAACTGGAGCTGCTCAGGCTTTGAGGGAGAGCGTGCTGCAGGGGAGGCTCCCATGACCTCAAAGGCCAAGGAGGCCGTGGCTCCTGGGCTTGTAGGTGGTGCAGGAGGTGGGAGCAGGAAACCTTGGCTGTCCTGCCTTTGCTGCCACCAGCCGCCTTCCCTGCACCTCTCTGGCTGTGACTCAGGAGGAATGAGGATGGACACGCCCTCTGAACTAATGTCAGACAAGTGCTGTTACATATAAAATGCTCGGAGCCGGATCGTGCGTCTCATAGGCTACCTGTCGAGAAAAGTGGGAGGAATAAACACGGATGCTGGCACAGGCCCCTGTTCATAAGAAAATCCATCTCTCAAGGCTGCACAGGTTACTAAATAAAGTGGCTCACTTCTGGGAGAATTAGAGAAAAGAAATCAGTGAGGGACAAGGCTGGATGGCTGTGTGAATTTCCATGACACATTTTTATATCGTTTGAATTTTAAACCATGGAAATGTACTACTTGTTCAAAAAATTAAATAATAATGGAAAAGAGGCCTTATATTTTAATTTCCATGAAGATTTTTTTTCCTGTAAGTCCCAGCTATTTAAATCATCCCTAGAGGGGCAGCAGCAGTGCCCGTGTGTCTATAATGGACTGACACTGTGACAGCCACTGCATATGTGTCCCCAAACCCATGCCACAAGGATGGATTGTCAGGGTCTTCCTGTCTCAATGGTGGGAGCCAGGGTATAGGCAGGCCAAGGGCCAGACCAAGGTCACATGTACAAGGTGAAATAGTGACTCCAACCTAGATCTGTCCTTGACCCTTTGTTCCTTAATTCTAGAAATCGACCAGTTGGTTGTTGGTTCAATTATGATTCGTGTAGGGTGACAGGGTGGCCTCCGGCCTGTCAACATTGGTTTCTGTGGATTTGGAAGAGGCTGATTCGTGCCCCAGTTTTCTGCAAGTAAATATGAATTACATGTGTCATTAGAAAGAAAATATTTCAAAACAAAACCAAGTAATTTCTGCTTTCAAGGTCAAGATGGTATTTTCAGGCCGAGTTCATGGTTTGAGAGCATTGCCTCTTCCACACGCTCTATGCACACCTTGCGGGCCGTGGGTCCCTGGGGACCAAGAACTTGGTTCCGCTGTGCTCCTTCCAGAGAACATGGCCAGCCACCCGAAGGTGCTGGAAGGTTGCAGAGGTTTGTGGTCACGCTCGCTCTGCACACGGCCACCTTCAGGGTTCACCGGCTGTGGTGTTCTGGGTCAAGAACTCAGCTCCACTTTCAAGTTTGTTCTTAGTGGGAAACAAGATGTGCGTCTTTGATGACCTGCTCTGTGTTCTGGGTCCCAAGGGCTCAAGTACTTTCCCTGGCTGCTCTTGGCCTCTTCGCAGAGCTGGGGCAGCCCTTGGGATGGAGCAGGAGGCCCTTGCTTGGGTGTCAGAGGGTGGAGAGAATTTGGGAGAGGGCTGGAGGGCCATGGCACTCTGGGGGGAAGTCCAGCAGGAAGTCCAGCAGGGGCAAAGCAGTGGAAGGCGGAGTGGCACAGTGAGCATTGTGCAAAGTGCCTGGTAGGAAGGGATGGCCCCAGCGGGATTGCGAAAGGTCTCTGCCCTTAGTGGTGGCAGAGACACTTCCTTCTGCCTCTTTGTACCTCTCTGGTGGCCGTTATTTCCCCTCTGCAGGCTACAACCACAGTGCTCTTACTCCTCACTGGAGCCCGGCTGACGCTGCAAACCACAGGATGGCAGGAACTTGGGGTGGAAACCGAAACTGCCTCGGCTTGGAGCTGGAGAGAGTGGCACCCCTGGGGCTCCCCTCTGCTGACACAGAAAGGTCACTCCTCAGGGGCCAAGTTGCTCCTCATCCTCCAGGTTCCGAAGGACATGGGCTGTTTTGAAGCCCCACCCTCACTTGCAGTGTGTCCTCGGAGAAAGTCATTCCCCTTTCTGAACCTGTTTCCTCATCTAGAGGACGTTGAGGCAAGAAGAGCTATGTGCTTACCTAGGACAAGAGCTTTGAGGATGAGGAGGCTCAGGGTGGTGCTAAGGGACCACCTCCGGCTCACCACAGCAAGTTAGACCAGGAACCAGTCTTGAGGGTCCCAGATTTATAATTGGATATGTGCCTTCATGTTGAGCCTTAGATGTGGATCTTTCCAGAATGCCTCCTTAACTGTCCCCTATCACCTATTCCATTCCACCATGAAAGAGTCTTTCCTTTGCTATCAAGAAACAAGATCTATGGCATCTCCTTTAATTCCAACAGTAGTCCTGTGAGGTTGGTGTTCTTTCTTTGGGGGGGGGGTTCTTTTTAAAAATTTACTTTAAAAAAAAGAGAGAGAGGGACAGAGAGAGAAAGAATCAATTTTATTTAGTTTTTCACGTGGCTTTCGTTGCTCTGACACTTTGTTGTGTATGTGGTGCAGGGGTTCAAGCCTGCATCCTCTTGCATGCCAGGCAAGCACTGTAACTGCTGAGCCACTGCTCCAACCCCTAAAAATTTACTCTTAATGATACATAAAAACATAAACTTTGTCCATATCAATGGGGTACCATGTAATGTTTCGATTCATGTGTACAGTGATGTTCAAATCAGGCCAAACACTTTTATCTCTTCAAACATCTGTCATTTTTCTAGTGAAAACTTTCTAAATTCTTTCTTCCAGCTTTTTGGAACATAGTACATTTTTTTTTCATTCCTTAATGATAATGTTCTTACTCCTGTTTTACAGAGGAGAAACTGCCTTTTGGAAGGGCTGTGGGCCTGGAGATGCCCCACACATAGGCTTTGGGGCTGGATGAGGCCTGGCTGCTGCCTTCCCAGGCCTGGGTCAGAGCATTTGGGTTACTGGGATGATACTGTGGTTTGCTCAGGCCTGGCACCCTGAGCAGCGCATGACAGAGCTGTAGGTAGGTCACAGCTCCTTCCACTGGTGTTGACAGGCCACCCTCTATTGGGCAATAGGAAGTAGGGTCAGAGAAGTGCTGCCAGTATGGAGATGGAGTGGGCTTCCCAGCTGTGGCTACAGGAACAGGAAACTGAACCACTGCTAGAGAGAAGAGGAGGTGTGATGGGCTGAGGCAAGCTCAGTGTGCTCAGGGCCAACAGGGAGGCCTGTGTGGCCGGAGTAGGGAATGGAGGCAGAGAGTAGGTGGAGATGGGTCACAGAGGGAGCCGGGAGTCAAATCATGTAGGGCTGTAGCTTTCAAAACTCCCAATGCAGGGCTAGAGCAGTGGCTTAGCGATTACAGCTCATAAGCACAAGGATGCGGGTTCAAACCCCAGCACCACGTACACAACAAAGTGTCAGAGCAACGAAAGCCACGTGAAAAACGAAATAAATTCTTTCTCTCTCACTCTCACTGTTCCTCTCTAAACAAAAACAAAAACAAAAAAAACAAAACAAAACAAAAAAAACCTCCCAATGCTCAGACCAGTCTACAGGTCAATTATATCCAAATTTCTGATGTTTGGGGCCTGGGCATCTGGATATTTCAAAGTTCATCATTGCCTCAAACATGTAACCAGGCTTGAGAACCACTTGTGTAGGTGGTGTGGCGATTAACCACCACTACTGACCGTGAGCACATGTCCCATCCGCATGATATCATAGGCATACTGACACGTATTTATACACATACACGTATACCAGATTCAGATTCCTTGTTTATGCAGTCATCCGTTGAAGGATGCATGGGCTCTTTCCTCTTTGTGACTATTGTGAAAAATGTTGCTATGATTCGGATAAGGTGTAACGTCAAACAACCTAATGCATTTGTAGAGATGTACTGGGAAGGTGGGGGGAGGGATAAGGGTGGGTAATTGGGGGGAATCTCTTGGGGGTAAATCTAATTTTCAGAATTTATATATATATATTATATTATTTCATTAGAAGTTTGATTGTTCAACAAATAAATTTCTGAATTAAAAAAATTTAAAAAGTCACTATGAACGTTGGTGTACAAGCATCTGCATTCCTGCTTTCATTTGTTTGGAGTAAACATCTAGGAGTGGAACTGCTGGGCAATCACATACTTAACTTTTTATTTATTTATATATGTATTTATACATTTCTTTTTGCAGTGCTAGGGATGAAACCCAGAGCCTCAAGCATGCTAGGCAAGCGCTCGACCACTGAGCTACACCCCCAGCCCATCACAGTGAACTTTTTGAATAAATGCCAAACCGGTTTCAGAGTAGCTGCCCCACCTTACATTCCCGCCAGCCATGCAAAAGGGCACTACTTCCTGCATGTCCTTGCTAAGACTTGTTCATTTCTTTCTTTTTCACAAATTATGGCCATCCTAGAAGGGATGAAGTGACAGCACATTTTGCTTATGATTTGCATTTTCCTGATGACTAATGATGTTGGGCATCTTTTCATGTGCTGCTAGGCCATTTGTGTAACTTCTCTGGAGAATGGGCCATTCAAGGTCTTTGCCTATTTTTGAATTGGATCTTTTGTTTTTTGTTGTTGAGTTGTAGGAGTTCTTTACATATTTTGGATACGCATCCCTTTCCAACTATACGATTTACAGATATTTGCTCCCATTCTATGCATTGTCTTTTCACTCTCTTGATGTTGACTTTTGATGTACAAAAGTCTCAATTTATTGAAGTATAATTTATCTAATTTTTATTTTGTTGCCCGTGTTTTAATGTCATACACAAGAAATAATTGCCAAATTCAATGTCACGAGGTTTTTCCTTTATGTTTTAATTTTAGAGTTTTGTGGCTTTAGATGTTATATTTAGGGGACTGATGCATTTTGAGTTAATTTTTGTATATAGTGTGAGGTTTGATTCCAACTTCATTCTTTTTGCGTGTGCACATCCCAGCTCTATTTGTTGAGAAGACTGTTCTTTGCTCCTTGAACGGTTGGCACCCTGGTCAAACATGAATTGACTATTTGTGCGAGTTTATTCCCGGCTTTTGATTCTATTCCATTCATCTATGAGTCTGCCTTTATGCCAGGGCCATACTATTTTTATTACTGCAGCTCTGTACTAAGTTTGGTAATCGAGAATTGTGAGACCTTATCACGGTTCGGTCCCTCAAAGGCTCATGTGTTAAAGGCTTATTCAAAGAAGTGATTGGGTTATGAGGACTCTGGCCTCATCGATGAATGAATCACAGCTGAATGGGCTTGGGATCTGGTGGTGGAAAGTGTGGGGTAGACCCTAGCTGGAGGAAGTGGGTCCAGTGGGAGGTGCCTTTGAGGGCTATATCTTGTCTCTGGCCCCTTCCTCTTCTCCTTCTTGTCTACCATAAGGTGAGAAGCTCCCCTCTGCCACGCCTTCTGCCATGACACCCTGCCTTGCCTCAGGCCCAAAGCGATGGAGCCAGCTTACCATGGACTGAACCTTCTGAAACCATGAGCCAAAATAAATCTTTTCTCCTTTAAGTTATTTTTCTCAGCTATTTTGTCACAGCAATACAAAGCTGACTAACACAATCCTCAAACTTTTTTCTTAAGATTGTTTTGGCTATTTGGGGACCTGAGTGTAGAGGTGCTTTTGAGGTTCCCAGTTTTATAGGTGAGGAGATTGAAGCTTGGAACTTCCTGAGGTTTCCCTGTCTGGACTGGCCACAAGTCATGACAGCCCTCCTTCACACCTCCATCCTGAGCACACTTAGGGAGATACCCTTCCTTACAGACACCCCTGAAGTGGTTGGCTCATCTCTATGGTTGCCCTACTTTCTGACTCCCTGGGTAGGCTTATGACTTCCTCGAGGCCACACCAGCTCTCTCTTTTCTTTAAGGAGAGTCTGGAGGAAGACCGGCAGCGGACGCTGACTTCCTTCATGGATCATGGTAGGCCCTGCAGAAAATTAATGTCCACCCTGCCCCTCCTGGACTTGAAAGGGCTGTGAAAATCAGGACCTCTAGTCCTTCACTTAGAGGCAGAACAGGATGGAAGTTGACCCTGGAAACAAAGAGATGTGACAGATGGCAGGGCCAGGAGAAGACCAGGGACTGAGACTAGGCTTCCTTCCGGTCAGGGCAAGAGCTACCATGAAGCCGTTGGAATTTTATCCAAGTTCGCAGATATCTCCCATCCCTAGAGCAAAGGCTCTTGTGCACAGGGTCCAATAGTCTGTCCTACCCAAGTGTAGGCTGAGAATGAAATGTTAACCAGTTCCAGGGAGCACAGGGCTCCCTCCAGCAGCACAGCTCCCCAGGGACCAAGGGGCAGCATCTTGCCCCATTTAGGGACATACTTGCCCACAAAGTGGTTCCACGCAACATTCCCAGGGCAAAGCAATGTCCCCGTCCCTGACTCAGAGCTCTTTTCTTGGAGGGCACCATCCTTGTTTCTCACTTTGACTTTAGAACCCAATGAATGCCCTGCTTTGATTCTTCCGCATTCACTGGTGGCCCTCAACTAACTTTCTTTCTTTCTTTTTTTTCTTTCTTCTTTCTTTCTTTCTTTCTCTTTCTTTCTTTCTTTCTTTCTTTCTAATGGAGGGTGAGTGAGAGAGGAGAGAGAAGGGGGAGGAGAGACTTTATTTAGTTTTTCATCTGGCCTTTGTTTCTCTTACACTCATTTGCACTATGTGGTCTGGGGTTCCAACCCAGGTTCTCATGTGTGCCAGGCAAGCGCTCCAACCACTGAGCTCAGTGTTCTGGTTCCTTGTCAGTATAGTATACATCAACTCCTACGGTTAGAAGATTGAGACTCAGAAACGTGCATGTTAATGGCCTAGCAAGGACCAGGAGCCTCATGTCCAAACTGCAGTCCCCACAGGTGTGGCAGCCCAACTAACTCCAGGAGCAGAGGGCATCTCATTAAGAGCCCAGGGTCATTTCTGAAGCCCAGAACCTACTAAAGCTGGCAGAGAAGACTGAGGGGCCTTCTCCAGAGGCTTCAGAGTTCTGACCATACCTTCAGGGAAGGGGCTGAGGGTAGGTGTGGGGCTCCACTGCAGCTCCAGGGGCCAACCCCTGTCTCCTGAGAAAGATCCACGCCCGGGGAGGTTGCGGGGCCTCACACCACGGCATTTCTCAGCAACAGATCAGGATGCCCCGTAACAGCCCTGTTAGGGCGCAAAACCTGTTCACAGCAGGTTACACGTGGAAAAATAGAGGCCCAGAGACTGGAAGCAACTAATCCAGAGAAGTGTTAACGGCTAGGATTCAACCGTGGTCCTCATTTTTACTTCCTTTTTGGATGACTTTTAGTTAACATGCCTTTGAGGCTTGGGGAGTGCGGGTGGTGAAGAAGACAGGACCACACAGAGGGGCTGGAAAGAGTTGCCACGGACCTTCACTTCCTCACAGTTTAGGAAGCTGATTTAAAAGAACAGACCTTTCCCATCAGACCTTGGTCACAAGCCAGGTGAGCCAACACAGTCAGAGAGAAGCCTCTGCTCCACGCTTTCCTCGTCCTTATCACCCACTGTGGCTGGCCTGTGTCTAGTACGACTGCAACGAGATGCCAAGTGTGCACACAGTAGGTCCTCTTCCAGAGCTCATGTTGCTGTGCGGTGGGATTCTCTGAAAGCTCACAGGGCTGTCTCTGATGGAGGCCCCTGGAGGCTGTGGGGAGGCCTGTGGCTCCTGCACTCTGGAGCCCAGTGAGGACCCAGACACCTCAGGGCCTGGCCTGCTGACTGCCTCACTGCTCGGGGGAGGGTCCCTGCAAGGCCATCAGACTGGGACTTGGTGGAGGCTGGGGCATTCTGGAAACTCACTTCTAACCTCAGTCTCCCCAGCTGGATCCAGGGTGGTTTGCTAAGCACATTGATGTGCTGCGTTCTCCCTTTGCCTTCTTGGCCCTCTCTCTAACACCTGGCCTGGACCATCTCAGGAAAGCTGGGAAGCATCCCCCATCTATCTGCTAATCCAGGGACCATTCTGATCCTTGGGTCAGGAGACACCTGGACACAAAGCCCCTTGGGGCCCTCTCCCAGGAATCCCTGACCTGCTTATAGACCACAGGTGGCAGGCACTAGTGACCCAGCTTGCCCTTGTTCTGAATCTGAAGCCACTCTGCTTTTGGGGAAGCCCTTCCTCATACTGACCTGGAGTCCTGGCTTGGGCCTCAGGGGACACCACCCACCCACACTCCCTCTGCTTGCGGTGGCTCCACAGTGATCTGCAGGTGAGACAGCATGCCCCCAGGGCTTTGGCTTGGGATCCTCTCCTTACGCATCCTCCTCCCAGATCCTCCGGGCCTGCAACTGGCTTGCTGTGGCCATCCACCCCAGCACTCATCCCCTTAAATCACAACTGGCCCTCCTGGATTTGCCAACCAGCATGGGACTGAGCACCGCCAAAGGGCAGCAACCATGCAGCAGTGGAAAGAGCCTGGCTGCCAGCCACCCACTTATCCTCCCTCAGCCTCAGTTTCCTTATCTGTACAACGGGAATAGTAATACTTGCCTCCGAAGACAGATGTCAAAAGCAACGGGGACAAGCGTGTGTGACTTATTTAAAGTTACTGAGAAATGAGTCACTGGATCCACAAGCAAGTGGTCCGATCACAGGGCACCTCAGGAACCAGCAGTCACAAAGCCACATCCTGTTGAGGGCTTCCCTGGGTGTTTACCAGCCCGTGGTTCAGCGTGTTTCTGGCATTGCTGTGTGCAGATGCTGGCCACCAGGTCCCAGAGGGCCCAAAGGGAACCAGACAGACGCGCCCTCGGCCTTTCTGGAGCTTTGCCTCCTCTCCAGCAACCCGGCACTTACTGCCCCAGGCTCCACAAGAGTCCTCATGGTTCAGTTTCTCGGTCTCCAGGAGAAAAGCAGGAGTAAAGCATTGTGGTGAAGGAGCAGTGGCAGGCGCTGGCTGCAGGGGTCCCTGCTGGGAAGGCTCAAGCGGCCAGCAAGCGCCAGGCTGCTCCTTGGCAGGTGCGCAGAATTGTTGGCCACAGCTTCTGCAGAAGAGAGAGGAAGTTTAGGTACCCTGTTCTGCCTCCACTCCCACCAGGAAAAACGATAACGTCTTAAATTAGTGCATATTAACATGCAGAATAACGGGTTTCACTGCAGCATTGTGGTGCACACATATAACATACTTTGATCGTATCCATGGCTCCACTCTACTCCCCTCCCCTCCCCCCCACCTTCTCTAACAGTCTCCCTTCTACTTTCATGTCATTCTCCCCTCCTAGAGTTCACATTGGAGAGAAAACATGAGATTCTTGTCTGTCTGAGTCTGGCTTCTTTTGCTTAGCATGATGAACTCCAGTTCCATCCATTCTCCTGTAAATGACAGGATTTCACTCTTCTTTATGGCTGAGTAGTATTTCATTGTATGTATACACCACAATTTCTTTATCTACTCATCCAATGGCACCTCGGCGTATTCCACACCATGGCTGTTGAGGTAAACAGACGTGCAGGTATCTCTATAGTATACTGACTTTAATTCCTTTGGATATACATCCAGGAGTGGGATAGTGGGATCATATGGTGGGTCTATTTTTAGTTTTTTGTGGAATCTTGATACTGATTTGCACAGCAGTTGTACTGATTTACATTCTCACCGACAGTGTCTAAGGGTTCCCTTTTCCCACACCCTCACAAATATTTATTGTATTTAGTTTCTTGAGAGCCATACCGACCGGGTTGAGACGGAATCTGTGTGGTTTCGATTTGCGTTTCCCTGACGGCTAAAGATGTTGCACATTTTTTCATGTAAACATTGGCCATTTGTAGTTATTTTGAGAAGTGTCTGCCCAGTTCATTTGCTCGTTTACTGACTGGGTTACTTGATTGTGTTTTTGTTGTTTATAAAAGATAATATTTAAAAGGTATCAAAAAATGAAGAGCCCAAGAACATGTTAGAAACTAGAAAGGTCCTCAACAAGAATTCTTAGCCTTTCGTAAAATGGGTTTTGAATTTGGCAAAATGTTAGCAGGAAACTTAACTTTTCTTCTACTTTCCAGAGCGTGTTCCCTCGCCCATGGGCACATGGTAGGTTTTTCGGGTCATTTTCAGGCCTATTCAAGTCCAGTTCAACCAAATCTCAGTCACAGTAGGCAATGGGGCTGTTCCCTCCCTTGCCATGCTGTCCCCACCCTAGCGGCCTCTCTGTCTGCAGGGATGGGGTGGTGTAGGCTGTTAGCCGCAGGGGCAGAGTCCTAGCTGAGGCTGCGGTGGCCGGCGATGCTGCCCCCACGTGGCAGGAGCCGCTGGCCAGTTAGCTCCTCCCGGATCCGCAGTAGGCTCCGCCTCTCCCCCCAGCCTCCACTCCAGGAGCCTCTGCCTACCCTGTGTCTGTCCAACTCCTCCCAGTGCTGCCCACCCAGTAGTCTACCCCCATGCAGCTGCTTTTCTTTCTTTTCCTTCTCCCCCCGCCTCAGTACTGGGGATTGAACCAAGGGTTCATCCCTGGCCCTTTTTATTTTTATTTTGAGACAGGGTCTCACACTGTTGCCAAGGCTGGTCTTGAACTTGTGATTCTGCTGCCTCAGCCCCCTGAGTAGCTGGGATTATAAGCATGCACCACCACACCCAGCTGTGCAGCAGATTTTTTTTTTATGTTTTGGTACAGGGGATTGAACCCAGGGGTGCTTTAATCACTGAGCCTCATCCCCAGCCTTTTTCATTTTTTATTTTGAGATCCGGTCTCACTCAGTTGCGGAGGCTGGCCTGGAATTTTCAATCCTCCTGCCCCAGCCTCCACAGATTCCAGGATCATAGGCATGCTGCTTTTTGAGGCTGCTTGCTCCCTGTCTGGCAGCTCTCCTGGATGGAGGTTGGTGAGCAGTTTTCTCTACCTTCCACAGCCCCCACGTGGTTCCCAGGTAAAATTTCAGGGCTAATTCTTGGATGTGCCCAGACCACATCTCTCTTCCCTTCATCCTAGAAGCAGCTGACGCCAGCCTCCCTCTTGACTCCGGACTTGCCAGGTGAGATACAGCCATCAGTCCCCAAGGCTCCCCAAGGACACACGCTTGTCCCCTGCTGCAGAGTCTCCCCTTCCCCCTGTGCCCCTTCCATAGTCAGGAGGACCCATAAAAGACAGTGACATGACCAAGGCCGCCCAGCTTATTCTTGGCAGGTGAGACCTACAACCAAATCCCAGGACTCTCCCTCCAAGATTAGAGGTTGAGGCTGGAGCCGTGGCTCAGTGGTTGGAGCGCTTGCCTGGCATGTGCAAGGACTGGGGTTCAATCCGCAGCACCACATACACAACTAAGTGTCAGAGAAACAAAGGCCAGATTAAAAAAAAATGATTCTCTCTCCCACCCCCTCGCTCTCCCCCTCTCCTTTAAAATATTTAGAGGTTGAGCGGTCCTCTGATATTCTTTATGGTCTGGAATCCCACTCAAGGGAGCTCTGAAATCATGCTCTGCTTCCTTTTCAATGGACTCTGGGGTGGGGGAAGTGTCAGGATGACTCACTTTTCCCTGCAGGGTCCACAGGGGGAGAAGATTCTGCCTTGGGTGACAAGCTGGCAGACAGGAGGCAGCGCACAGGGCTGTGGCCAGTCCTGCGCTTGGGGCTTTGCAGAGAGGCAAAGTAATGGAGACATGGCTGGGCAATGCAGGTTCAAGTCCTGACTGTGCCCTGCAGGTCCCTGGGCAGGTTAGGTAGCCTCACTGGGTTCCGTGTCCTCTGTAAATGGCAGTGGTCATGCTGAGCCTGCGGCCTGCTCTGGGGTAAGCTCGGGTCTGTCTGCTGTTTCCGCATGGTCACGCTATTTCAGTGCTTCCAAAGTCAACTCCATGTGGTAGGAACTATTCGGACCCATTTTCACAAAGAAGGACATGGAAGCAGAAAGTGGCTGTGGTCACAGAGTGGGGTTTGAGCCACATCTAGTCTGTCCTACTCCTTCCAGTCTCTCAAACAAGCCTGGGCACCTCCTCTGAACCTAAAGGGGGCTGGGCCCAAGAGGGGCAGGCTGCAAAGGCCTGGGAGAGGTCGGCCTTGTACCTCCACTTTCCTGATGAAGAAACCAGGTCACAGAAAGGGAAGTGGCTTGCTCGGGTCCCTGGTATCTGTGGCCAGATCCTGCAGCCACCAAGAGTGGTATGGGCAGAAAATGAGGAAATATCAGTGGTTATGGAGGCTGCTTCTCTACCCAGCCACTGTGGGAATGCAGAGGCCCTACCATGGTGCACACCCAAGCCTACCTGAGACGGGAGCCAGTGGGCTGCCCAGGCGGAACAGGGCACCCAGGCCCTTGCGACATTGCCTAAAGCCCAAGTGGGAATATGTCCCTCCCCGCTGAGCACATCCTTGGAACAGAGCCTTGGGGAAGTTTCCTAAGAGCTCAGAGGCCACAGGCCAGGGAGACAAGGCTCGTAGCACTGTGGGTCCTCACCACCAGGCACCCCTAGCCAGGGTGATTGCCCCCACCCCATGCCACATGGCTGGGTATGGCTTCTGCTGCCCACTGTCTCTGCCCCAGCCTGGTATACAGCTGGCTCCTGAGTCCATGGCTAAATTATAGTCTGAAATACAACCTCGCTCTGAGGTAGAGAGAACTTGCATAATCACTGTCAAAACATACCTTTTAAAAATCGTTTGTTCATGTTTCAAAATGAGAACTTGCTCCCGAGCATCTGCTGAGTGACCGCGTAGGTGTGCAGCGTTCACCCGGGGTCACGCCCCACGTTCCGCCCTTCAGCAGCTGAGCAGCCTTGGGAGGTCGCATCCACGTTACCACCCTCACTTTCCCTGGTCTTGGCTTTTCAGTAAGGTAATGGTTTGGTCGTTCTTAGTGTGTGGCAGATGGGCTCAGTCAGTGGAAAATGTGCCCCTGAGCCAGGCCACTTCCACCTGCCACCCAGCATGCTGATCACCGAGATGACAAGTTTGCAGAAGGAAAGAATTTTCTGCTCAAGGTGGCGGAGATCCGAGCCTCCAATTCTCCTCCTTAGGGATGGGGGTCGGGGATGCCTATGGGGTAAAGAAGAAGAGTGATCTTAAGATGTGGGGAAGGTGGCTGGAGAAGTGTAGTGGTCTGTAAGTATGTCACCAAACTTTATGACTCTTCATGGGACCTGTGTTCGGAAAAAAAGCAGCATTTGCACGACATGAAGGTGGAGTTTTTGACACCTTGATATTTAAAGGTCACCTTATCAGATATCCGCACGAGCCCAAGTGAAGAATTGGTGGTGTGGACAGAAATGGCTTTCAAGTTTTTGACAAGTGGCTGAGGCAACTGTGATCATCAATGCCCACACGTCAGAGGTGTTGTCTCCAGCAAGCCCATGGGACATGAATGTTACGCTGCTGTGACTAAAGGACCCGGCAAGAATGATTTTAGGAGGAAAAGTTTATTGAGGGGCTCACGGTTTCAGAGGGTTCAGTCCACAGAAGGCCGGCTCCATTCCTCAGGGATCGAGGTGAAGCTGGCAAAAGTGTGGTGGAGGGAAGTGGCTCAGGGTGTGGCTCCAGGAAACAGAGAGAGACACTCCAGGTCAGATGCAAAATATGCACCCCAAAAGCACGCCCCCTAGCGACCAGCCCCCTCCAGCCGCAGCCTGCAGTTGCCAGTTAATCCCATCAGGGAATCAACTCACTGACTGAGTTAAGGCTCTCGTAACCCAATCATTTCACCTCAGCCTTCCTAGATTGTCTCACATGAGTTTTTGGGGGACACCTTTCATCCAAACCACAACAACTAATGAAATATAGATCAGTCATGTGACCTCCAGAATTGTAATTTTTAAAAGCCAATAACCAAGGGGGAACATGAGGGGTCAGTTGGAGAAATAAAAATACAAAGTGTTGATTGGCATATGGAGACAGCCTGGCTGTCTTGGCAGGTACTTATCAAAGCAGGGTTCCAGGCGGTTCCAGCCTCCCACGGAGTCCTAGAGCCTGGGGCCTTATTCTTTTGAAGATTTCATTCCTAAGAATGGCTCTCGTCCTCAAGGATGCTTCTGAACTGCAGAAGATCCACATTTACAACCGTAAGCCTTTCTTTTAGTAAGTGCCCAGCAGATGATTGTGGCCCATTGAGCCACAGATCTCATTTCATGTAGGGCAAGGCCATGGGCAGGGTTCAGGTGACAGAGGCTGAAGGCTGGCAGGAGGAAATAAGAGGAGGGTGGGGAAGACTGGGGTGGGCCTGGATGATGGACCTGTCAGTTCCTTCTTTCCTCAACAGCATACTGAGTGGGACTCTCCCAACTCTCAGCAATGAGTCAGAGCCCATCCCCTTGAGGAGGGGGTCGGGGTAGGGTGAAGGGGGAGGTGCAGGCTGGTGGAAGGACAGCAGCATTGTGAGTGGTCACGGGGGTGAGGGGTCAGGCACTTCCTCTGAACAGCCAAGTCACTTGTGACCGTGCCTCATCAAGCCTCTGCACAGGGGCTGCAGAGAATTCTCCACCCTGCAGCACTGTGGGGACAGAGCTCCTGAAGACCCAGCTGCAGGGCCCTTGCTGCCTTCCACCTCCTCCAGCATGGCCAATGTAGGTCTGGCTTAACTTCTCCTTGCGCTCTGGGGACCTCAGTCAGGGAAGAAGGTTCCGTCCGGGAGGTCAGGGCCTGCATGGGACGGGAGGGAGAAGCGTGCAGTCCGCTCTGAGCAGACTCCAGCTGGCTGCAAGCACCCTCCATCTTCCCCAGGGTGTCGGGAACAGAGGGTCCCTGAGAGTCCAGATTCTTCTCCTGACTGGTCTAGGGCAAGCCTTTCGCTTCTCTGGACCTCAGGCTCCCAATGACAGAGGGGCATTCGAGAAGATGCTTCTGAGTTCTGGGGGAGTCTCTGACTTCTGACCTGAACTCTGGTGTCCAGCTCGGAATGACCCCTCACAAGGGGGCAGGAAGCCGAGTCTCCTGATTTGTTTTCTTCTACTGCTACTGCAGGTTTCTGACCTAGGGGTCTAGAGGGAGGGCAAAAGCTAAGGGGCGGGAAGCTGTCATCTTCTGGGTGTTAAGGGGCAAGTGGCTGCCCCTGAAAGCCATGGAAATAAAAGCCTGGCGTAGTCTGAGCAGATGATACCAGCCTGGACCTGGGGGCAAACGCTGTCCCCGGGACGGGCCCGCAGCTGGATGGGGGTCAACTTCATCTTGCTGAGATCCTGGTGACCAGCCAAGGCCCACATACTCAGCTTGTCACCCTGCGGGCATCTGAGCCCTCCGCAGGAATTTTCAGGCTGCTTACAGAGGAGGGTATGCATTTGGGTTCAAAGTATCCTACAGGCCTAGAGAGTGACTGTTCTGAGTGAGCTGGGATGGGGTTGGGGCCATCTCTGCCATTTCTGTGCTGCCCCCCACATCTGATTCTTTGTTTGTTTGTTTAAAGAGAGAAGGACAGTGAGAGAGAAAGAGAGACAGAGAGAAGCAATTTTTATTGAGTTTCTCATTGCTCTGACACTTAGTTGTGTACGTGGGTGCTGGGGTCTGAACCCGTGTTCTTGCGCATGCCAGGCAAGTGCCATAACCGCCGAGCCAGCGCTCCAGCCCACGTCTGATTCTTTTTAGACCTTGCATCTTCTCCCCCAGTTCAGACGCCTCCTCCTGCATTCCTTGCTTCGACTCCCACCCTGTTCCCCACAAGAATTTGAGGGGAGGCATGCGGCAAGGAGCAGGAGTGCTAGGTTTGGGCTGGAAAACAGGCTAGGTGTGTGTGACTTTGGGAGAGCCCCACAAACATCTGAACTCTGTGAGATGGGATGGGATGTGACATATATTGTCAAAGAAGCTGGGACTCCTTTTCCCAGTCACAGTCTTTGGAAGGGTCTGAGCGAACAGAAAAGCAGACAGACTCGGTGCCAAATCTCAGGGCCTGCCCTGATTTGCAGTTGCCTGGTCAAACAACCAAGTGGTGCAGGGGTTGGCAAGTGGCAGACCCCTGCCTCCCACCAGGATTCATCGCCTTCTTCTAGAGGCATGTGCAAGACTGGGCTGGAGGCCACCTGGCACTGGGCCCCCTTCCCCAGCCCTGGTGGGGATGCTGTAGGAACTTCAGTCCTCACAAGCCACCCGCTGCTCCAGCTTCCTGCATCAGCAGCTCAGACACACCCAGAATCCACTCCCGAGGGCAGGGCAGGGGGCAGATGGGCTAGGATCACCAGGAATGGCTGGGTAAGTGCCATGCAGCAGGGGCAGCCTCTCCTGGGGAATTCTTCAAGGTGATCCTCACTTAGCTCAGCTAAGAGAGGTGACCCAGGGCTGAGGTGTAGCTCAGTGGTACTTGCCTAGCACACGTTGGGTTCAATCCCCAGCACCATAAAAAAATAAAAAATAAAACAGAGGTGACCAAGGGTGTTCTAGCTGTGCTCCAGTCCCCATAGAAGCCACCCTCAAAGCCCATCTCACCAGATTGGTACAAGAGGAGCTCACAGAGGGCCCAGCATGGTGCTGGGCACAGAGCTGATTCTCAGACAAAGCATAGAGGCGAGGAGCTTAACTCTGACCTGTGTTCAATGCCAAGCCACCGCTTGGTAGCTGTCACCCCTGAGTGCCTGTTTTCTCAATTAGTTGAGATAATCAGGCACCTGGGGCAGGGGTGGCAGATGAGCAGCCACAGCTTCCCTGTGAGGGAGCAAATTTGGGGACTGGCTGTCATCATGGTGCCTCAGTGGGGGCCCCTGCCATCAACTATCCCATGTGACATTGGTGTGTCCTGGACTGGGAGCTCTGATGTCAGGCTCAGCAGCCCCTGCCCAGTCAGCGGGTGCAGCCCACTTAGGGATCTGTCACCTCCACAGATGTGGAGACATCACCTGTGTGTCTGTGTGAGGATGCGACCTGGATCCCAGGGCTTGATTGTGAATGGGGAGATGGTGGTGGCCATCCCTGCTGAGCTGTGCTCAGTGTCCCCCCACCCCGGGGCCCTGGTACACCATCTGTCCTCTGTTACAGTGCAGGGACTTCACGGCCCACACGGGCTACGAGGTGCTGCTGCAGCGGCTGCTGGATGGCAGGAAGATGTGCAAGGACGTGGAGGAGCTGCTGAGGCAGAGGTGAGCGGCGCACAAGCCGTGGGGAGGAAGCGGCGGCGCCCCCATCCTGGCCAAGCGGCTGTCAGAGCACCCCTCTTACAAATGTCGGGGGTCTCCTGTTTGCCCCCGCCCCCGCTGGAATCCCCCAAGGAGAAACCACCTGGTGCCTTTTCGTGCCTTTGGCCAACGTTCATTTCCAGGAAGGATTGGGGCCCGTAACTTTTTCAAGCAGCCCTGCCTGTCCCCAAAGGCGAGTGGGTGGGCCCTCCGATTCCGCTGCAGGCACCTTTAGGGCCCACAGCTGGCAGCCCTGGAGAGATGCAGTGCCTGCCGATGCTGTTCTTGCAGGGCCCAGGCGGAGGAGCGCTACGGGAAGGAGCTGGTGCAGATCGCCCGGAAGGCCGGCGGCCAGACGGAGATCAAGTAAGCGCGCTGGCCCACGCCCCTGCGCCTCCTCCTGCACCTTAGCAGGGCTGCAGCCTCCTGGGTGGCCAGGGAGGGTCTGCATTGCTGACCCAGCAGGGTGTGTGTGGCCTCGCTTGGGGCCTGGTGGTCCACAGGTGGGTCAGGTTCGGGTAGGTCTGAGATGGGAAGGGCAGGCCTGGGAGGCAGGAGCCATCTGTCCTCAGGGGCTTTCAGCCCAGCCTCCATCCAAGTCCTGAGAGACAGGTGACAGGCCCCTCCCCTGCCTGTCCCAGCTCCCTGTGGTGTTGTCTGGGTTCAGGGGTGGAGCTGGGGCCAGGTGGGTTCATACCTGGGTTCAGCACCTGCTTCTCACCTGCCACTGTGCCTCCATCCCCTCAGCCCCCATGGGAAAGACGCAGCTTTCCTTGTGATTTAGTGAGTAGGGGCTCAACTCAGGCCTGGATCTGGGGGGCCAGGACAGGAGCTGGGGGCTGCTGGTACAGTGGAGCAAGGTCATCCCCCACTGTGGAGTCTGCAGGAGAAGGGTGTGGTTTCAGCAGCTGAAGGAGAGCTTTCTAAGGGGAGAGGGGACTGCTCTGGGAAGGCTAGACACTGCCTGGGACAGTGTGGGAGGCAGGCAGGGTCAGACAGGGTCTGGACTGCAGGTTCTGAAAGGCCCTGAGGCTTGAGGCAGCTACAGCTACCATTTTAGCCCCTTTCCCTGGCCTGCTTCCTCAGGTCAGAGCTGTGAGGCTCCTGGCTCCGCCCCGGGAGAAAGCACCTGAACCATGATACTCTCCAGGTCTTTAAAAGAGACAGCGCACCCTGGAGGTTCCTGCTTCCAATCAGGATTCAAGAAAAACATGCAAAGGGCTAGAGACAGGTTTAAAAGTAATGTGAACCAGGGGAGGTTAATGTCCAATGTCCAAAGGATCCATGTGTTAGACTAGATGTGCACAGAACCCTAAGAGTAAGAATATACACACTCTAGTTGCTGCTCGGTCTTTGTGAGCTGTGTGACTATGGGCAAGTCGCTTAATCTCTCTGAGTTTATTTCTCATCTGCCCACTCTAGTGGGCTACAGTACAGATGAGCTCTCGGCTGGGTGCAGGCTGGGCACAGAGGAAGGCTCTGGACATGGTAAGGAATGAGCAGTTGCCTGTTGGAACCAGACTCTGCCTCTTCTGGGAAAGAGTCCTAGGGCTTGCTTGTGGCACTGGGGGGAGACACCCAGAAGGGAGGTGCAGGCTGTGGGAGTGGGGGAGCACGACCCAGGGGAACCCTGCCTGCTCCTGGCGTCCCACACCAGCTGGAAAATGAGCGCTTTCCCAGAAGTAGAAGGGCTGCCACAGCGGTCAGGCCTGAAGGTGGGGTCCAGGGCAGGCAAGAGGGACGCTGGGCAGGGGCAGTGTGAGGAATGCTCAGGTGACGGTGAGTCACGTGGGCCTGACAGCACAGGAGGTGCCACTTATAGAGAATAAAATGCAGTGGTGATCTGGGTGGGCCATGGGAAAAGGGAAGTACACAGTATCTGGCCTGGGTTGGGGCCACTCACCCAGGGTGGCCCTGATTCCCTGCTTGGTCGTGAAAGGCTGAGTGTGGGACAGATCCTGCCCTGGCTTATTTTTTGAGTGACCCTGGGAGGGTCACTGCCACTTTCTGAGACTTGGATCCTCCCTGTGAAAAGGGACGGTCACCCCTGAGAGGACTGCAGTCTTACTTGTCACACAGACCTACAGCGATAAACGGGAGCCAACTGCTTACTCCGGGGCTGAGAGGCCTGGCTGTGCAGCCGAGACCATTTCCTTTGGGACCCAGGCCCCCATGACCCAGTGCCAAAGTCCTTGGAGAAAACCACACAGGGACCTGGAGGCCCCCTGGAAGGGGAGCCTTAATCCAGATGTGGAGGCCCAGCTTCTGCAGGAGAGGCAGAAGCAAACCTGCAGGGACCAGAAATACGGTTCCCAGAGCAGAGGAGCAGCGTGGGAGAAGCCAGGACCGCACATGCTTATCTTCATGTTAGGCGCAGTGGACTGGGGTACCTGCTGGGAGGGCAGGGCACCCCTGGAAAAGTGCAGGGCATTTGGGAACCAGTGAATGATGTAGCCAGAGCTGAGCCCATCCCAGATGGCCTGCTGCAGGAAGGTGAGCAGGAAGGACAAAGGCCAGGGGTGAAGTGACCCCTTGAATAGCCCACAGAGGGCAGAGCGGGTTTGCCTTCCCCACCTCTGCTGCTTGAAGATGCAGTATTTCTGCATTATTCATTGACCTCAAGCCAGCCAGGAGCCTCACGCAGGCCTGCAGGCTCAGGCCACCTGAATTGAAGGGAGGTTAGTCACGTGTGCCTCTTTCACACATTATTAGCTCAGAAGACATCTGTGGGGCAGCAGCATTGGAGGGCACACAAATAAGCTGGATCCCTAGACCCTAGGGATTCCCATAAGTCCTTCCAGGACATTAGGTATTTGCAGGGGACTTTTCAACACCCTGACATTTCACACCCAGCCCTGCAGAATGTTGGCCTTGACTCTCCAGCCTCACCTTTGGGCCTTTGCTGTTCAGTACTCCCTGTCCCTAACATCTGCTTGAAATGCCACCTCCCCTAGAAAGCTGTTGCCTCCCCCAGCTGCTTGCTCTTTCTTCCCCAGGCAGGGTGCAATGTGCTTCCGGAAGCTGCATGGGGCAGGGCTGGGTAAATGTAGGGGGATCAAGGTGAGCAAGGCTGAGCCAGCTTCCTGTGAACTCCTGTGGTTGCTGGTGAGCAAGGACAGAGCCCCCGAAAGGACCGCAGATTTGAATCCTGCCTCACCGGTACTTGTTATAAACCTAAAGCATTGTGGTTTTCCTGTTAAAGGAGGTTTTGTTTTCATTATCTTTGTTTCTCTGAGCTCGCCGAGGCTCTTGGTACACCCCGTTCTCATCCCTGATCCACCAGTGTACTGTGACCACACAATGGTCCTACAGCACTGGGAAGAGAGAGGGGCTGCTCCTGGCAGCTGGGAGGCGGGAGCCGACCTGCCAAGCTTGCCTTGCCCTGACAGTGCTCTGCCTGCCTCACCCAGTGTCATAGGATGAGTGTCATGTGGCCGTGTGGCCACCAGGGGGCAGGCGAGCTGCTCCTCAGAAAGCCGGAGAGGAGAGGCTTGGCGGAGGGCAGCGGCAGGATGCAGCTGGGACAGGACCTCTGCTGCTGCCTCTGTGTGACCCCAGCAAGCCTGGCCGTCCTCTGCCTCCATCGTGGCTGCTCAGGTGTGCTGGTGCGGAGAGCACCACTGTGCGCTTCACTGCCTTGGTTAAAGAGGTCTCGTTTCCTGGGCCCAGCTGCAACCAGCACACACTTCTTGCTCTGTGCCCTTGGAGATTTGTCACCCCTGGGCCAGGCCCAGGGCACCACAGACACAAGCATCCCTCACACACACTGCCCAGCAGAATCTGCTCCTCACGCCGCACGGGCTGTGCTGAGGTGGGAAAGCAGCCCCCTGCCTGAAGACAGGGCGCTGGGAAGCTCTCAGACGGAGCAGTTTGGGGGCAGCTCAGACAGAGGCCTGGGGGTCCCCCAAGGTTGCCTGGGGTTTGCAGATGTGTCCAAGGAGGGTTGCACAAAAGTGACAACCTTTGTAAAGCTCCTCCATTGCACCAGGACCTGAGAGAGGTGCTTTATATATAAACTCATGTAATCCCCACAACCACCTGTCTGTGCCATTACCCTCAGAGAGGTGAAATAACTTGCCCAGGGTTGCATAGTGACTGAGTGGCTGTACCCGGTTGAATCCACGCCTTCTGGCTCCAGGATCTGTTTTTCATGTGGGTGGGAGTCCAGGGCAGGGAGAGGCTCCTGGAGGTCCTGCTGGTTTCCTGGGTGGGCCTGCCACACTGCCTCCCTCCTCCCTGCCACAGGGAACTCACCCCGCTGAGAAACGCCTCCTCCAGACTGCTGATGGGCTAGCGAGAGGTGTTCTCACTCGTCGTTCCTGCTGCTGCCAGGGAGCCCTTCTGCCTTGTGCTGCCGCATCACCCAGAAGGGTAGACAGTACTGGGTTCTGGGGTGGGGGGCTCAGACTCAACTCTGTTGATGGCTCCGTTGATAAATCCCCTCAGTTTGCCAGATAGACTACAAGACACATGATTCCACTGACTCACACATAAACAACTCATGAATTTTGTTTTGTTTGATTTTGATTTGTTTTGGGTACCAGAGATTGAACCCAGGGTGCTTAACCACTGAGCTACGTCCCCAACCCTTTTTTAACTTTTTGTTTTAAGAAAGGGATTCACTGGGTTGCTTAGGGCCTCCCTAAATTGCTGAGGCTGCCGAATGCTTTTTAAATGAAAGTATGTTGCGTTCGTTACACGGGGCATAGTCACACTCAAGAGCCCTGTTAACTGAGAGTCAGTGAGCTGGGCACCCTATATTTCTGCTTACTCAGTCTGGCACCCCTACCGCTTGGGCATTGTCCCTGCTTCCCATGCCAGCCTCCTCCCTTCCTTCTTGCTCTGGTGCCCCCCAGCACCCTCTATGGAGCACCCACAGCTCTCCCCTCCCACCTAGCACCTCCAGCTTCTCATCCAACTTCCTCCAAACATCCCCAAGACCACTGGAAGCTGGGTCTGAACCCTCCCTCTCCTGCTTCAGACTCATCCTGGGAATACTGAGCACTCAGAGAGGAGAAAGGTTTCAGGGAGGAAGGGACACCCTGATGACAGGCCCCTCTTCTCTAAGAATGGTGACAAGCAGAGGTATGGGCAAAGGTGTGACACCTCCTTCTTCTGCCATGGTGAGAAGGTTTAGTTACTTCATAATTTCCAAACAGAGAGCTTTGCTTTCCATAAATCCCAGTTAGGGTGTGTATGCTTGGTCACCACCTCAGAGCTGCATGTGTGAGACCGAGGGCCCTCCTGCCAGCCAAGACTGCAGGTTCATACAGTACTATCTTCTGCTGACCTGGACCTTTCTGTTTTGCAGCTCCCTGAGGGCCTCCTTTGAATCCCTGAAGCAGCGTAAGTCCCAACTGTCCCTGCTCTAGGCTGCAGGGTGGCGGGATCTCCTGGGAAACCCAGATCCCTCACAGGCAGAGGAGGGTGAGCTCAGGCTGAGGCCCAGCGTTATACCAGGGCTGCAAGGCTGGTGGAGGATTTGGGGGGGTGAGCAAATGTGAGGTGTGGGGGTGCTGGGCTGCTCCAGGCAGGGTGAGCTGTAGTGGCTGAGGCTACACTCTGGTCCTAGAAATGGAGAATGTGGGCAGTGCACATATCCAGCTGGCCCTGGCCCTGCGTGAGGAGCTGCGGAGTCTGGAAGAGTTCCGCGAGAGGCAGAAGGAGCAGAGGAAGAAGGTGAGGTGGCCGCCGTCAGCCACTGTGTAGGGACTGTGTACTCACTTGATACAGCCAGTGGGGAGCGGGGGCAGCGCCTGGGCCCTGGGGTTGAAGGAGGAAGGCGAGGCTATGGGAAGGCCCAGGCTCTCAGCCTGGGAAGTCCACTGAGGGTTCCACCCAGGACCTGCCCCATGCCAAGGAAGCAGGGAAGACCTTGGTCTTTTTGGCTGTCCTACTACACAGATTGTAGAGGGTTGAGGGCTACACAGGGGTGTCCAGAGGAGCCAACCTGAGTTAAGTGACCCCTGGAAATTGGTCCTGAGCCCAAGGATCAGGGTTGTTAGTCCAAGAAAGACAGAGTTGGGACTAGTCACGCTGTGAGGATGCCCAAAGCCAAGAGGGCAAACAGAACACAAGGGTGGTGCTGCGGCTTCAGCTCAGATGAGCATCCACAGGAACTCCTCCCCATGGGTGGGAATGGCTGCACCTAGGTGGAGTGACTAATGGCAGGGAGTGAGGCACCCCACGGGAAATGAGCAAGAGAACCCTTTTCAGGGAGGGTGCTCTGACTGAGCACCTGGCCCACTGGGCGGGCAGGCAGGATGCAGGCTGGGGCTGAACCTGTGGGGAGAGGGCGCAGTCTCCAGGGTTCCCTGGATAGGGTGCCAGAGGCCATCATATAAGGGCATCTCGCCACGTGAGAAGTGAAAATGGAAAAGATACAACTGATCTGTGAAAGGGAATAAAGCTTCACCCAAAGCTGGGCCTGGGTTCCTGACGAAGCCATTTCTCCTCTCAGTGCCTCGGTTTCCCTCTTATAGGATGGGATGCTCTCATCTACCTCCCAAGCTTTGGGAACTCAGCCCAGACCAGGATGCCCTCACAGACAGGGCTCCAGCTCTGATAAGAGATTCTTTTTTTTTTTTTTTAAAGTGAAGGACATTGAGAGGGAGAAAGAAACAGTTTTATTTAGTTTTTCATGTGGCTTTTGTTGCTATGACACTTTGTTGTGTTCGTGGTGCTGGGGTTTGAACCCATGTACTTGCACATGCCAGGCAAGCACCATAACCACTGAGCCTCCACTACGGCCTCTGATAAGTGATTCTTATTGCAAATTCAGCATGGCTACTACACCCTTTCTGCCCATCTGACCAGTTGGGTCTCAGGCCTTCAGGAGTCTAAATTTGGTTTCCTTAACAGTGAGTCCCTAAAGCATCCCCAGAAGCTGTCTGGCCTTCAGGTGCTGGACAGGTGACCTCTGAGCTGGGACTTGCTGCAGAACATGCAGAATGACAGATGCCACAGAGAAACCCTGGCCTGGCTATTCTGAGCTCTGCCAGAAGCTATTCTGGACAGAGCCCCTCCCTCCCCAGAGCAGCCATGGCCACTACAGAGAGCTATGACACAGTGTGGGAGCCTGTCTGGGCTTGTGTGTGCACGTGCGTATGGGCCCTGTGCACATGCGTGTGTCTTGGGTGTTTGTGCCTGAGCCTCTGAGACCAGGCAGCTTGACAAGTTCTCCTGGCTGACCCAGACCCTCCCTGAGACCCCAGGCACACACTGGTTCCAGTTCTATTGCCAGGACATTTCATTTCTAATCTACCTCATCCTGATCTTTGTCCTGGCTGCTTCACTGTCTCCATCTGAACAAGAAGCCTGGGCGGCCAGCATGGGCACAGTAGCCATGGTGCCCACGCACTGCCACAAGCGTGCGTAGACTAGCCTGTGGTTGTGCACAGGTGAACTCGGGAGTGTGAGACGTGTGCCTAGGAGTGTCTGCGGGCCCACTGGAAGGCCTGTGTGTGCGAGCTTGAGCAGCTGGGGGCTTGGGATCTGCTGGTGTGTGCTTCCAAGGGTTCCTGTGGAGCTGCACTGGGTGTGTGCGTGCCCGTGTGCACAGAGGCCTGTGAATGAAGACTCAAGGGCCGCGAGTGTAGGCGGGAGTGCTCTGGCTGGAGAACAAGTCTTAGCGGCACTCTGCAGTGAGGCTGTGATAGCTTTGGCGGTGCATTCTGAGGGTAACTGTGAAGGGGGCAGCTCTGGGAGGGGAAGGGCATCCTGCCAAACCCCTAGAGCCAGGAGAGGGTGCTGCGCCTCATCCCAGGGACAACCCCTCCTCTTGGCCTAGGGGAGCGTGCTGAGGCTGTGGCCCCCTGCTCAGAGCCTCGTGTCCCCTGTAGTACGAGGCCGTCATGGACCGGGTTCAAAAGAGCAAGCTGTCACTCTACAAGAAGGCCATGGAGGTGAGTGTGAGGCTGGGGTCTCTCCCCGCTCCTGGGTGGTCCTGCAGTCACCCACAGGGTAATCCACGGTCAACTGAGGACCCCAGGAGAGGGCGGAGAGATCCCTGAGCAATGTCCAGAGGACACGGGGCAGGAAGCGGGAGAAGGGTTCCCCATGAGAGCAGCAAGTGCAAAGGTTTGGCATGGGGGCACATGGCACCTTCAGGGATCATCCCCCAGAGGCTGGGTTGTGGGCAGGCAGGGCCACACTGTCCTCAGTGAAAAGGAGCCTGCAGCACCACCAGCAGTCCCCACTTTCTCTGCTCCATCCCCGTCCTTGATGGGATGCCCCGCTTCATCCCCAGCCCCCATGGGGAAAGGTAGGCTGGGCTCAGGGACCCTCATTCTGGGACACATGGAGTAGGACTATGTGGCCCTGCAAAGCACACCCCTTCACGACCCTAGTCCAAGAGGACGTACGAGCAGAAGTGTCGGGACGCGGATGATGCTGAGCAGGCCTTCGAGCGCATCAGTGCCAACGGCCACCAGAAACAAGTAGAGAAGGTGCGTGGGGCCACTGGGGCCATGTGGTGTCACCAGGGTTGGGACAGGATGAGGAAGCAGGGAAGAGTGCCACAAACACCCCAGGCAAAGTCTGGGTCCAGGACTGCCAGCTGCTCACCCCTCTTGGACCCTCAGTCTCAGCATCCACGCAATGGATTTCCTAGAATCTCAGGGCACTAACAGACAGGGTCACCTTGATCCCCTTTCCCATCTCCAGGCTGCACCCAAGGACCCATTCCTTAGAGGAGTCCCTCTGGAGCACAGGCTCCAAGTTTACAGGGCAATAACAACAGTCACTAACCCTCATACAATCCTTGGCGAGGGGCTCAGTAGGCCCGTGTCATACATAGAAAACTGAGATCCAGGATGGTGAGTGACTTGTCCAGGTCTCAGAGCCGGGAAGGTGCCGAGAAGTGAAGCAAACCCAGGTTGTCCAGAACTCAAGCTCCTGACTGCTCTGGCCTCTGGGCCAGGGTAGTGGTATCATGTTAGAGTCACCAGGGACCAAAAACATATCACCCATTGCACAGAGAGGAAAGCTGAGGCCCAGAGAGGGCAGGGTTCTGTACGTGAATTGGGGATAGCAAGTCAGGAGCCAGAGCGCAAGTCCCAGCCTGTGTGTGGGTCCAGCAGTGGCCACACAGCCTCAGCCTGGCCCTGATCTGCTTTTCCCACTATGGTGTATCTTAATGGGCTGCTGGGTTGTTTTTACTCACGGGAACCCTTTGTAGTAGAGAGACTGGCAGTGAATGATGGGATTTGCCCTGATTTGCTTGAGTGTTCCCTGGATAGCTGGGGCAGGCTTGATAGTGACCTCTGAGTAGCCAGGGTTGCATTGGCACCCTAGGGTGGGCCTCATAGCTGCTCTCCCTGTCTCCTCAGAGCCAGAACAAAGCCAAGCAGTGCAAAGACTCGGCCACCGAGGCAGGTACGTGCGCCCTGTCCCTGAGCTCCGACTGGCATGGAGGCCTAGCCTCCCTACCACACTCGTCCTTCAGCTGGGGACACATGCTCCACCTCACTAGGCACATGTGCCACTCGCCCATGCACTTGTGCTCTCCTATCTGCAGAAGCTGCTTGTGCTGCTTTGCGTATTATATTTAATCCTCACACCATCCTATGAGGTGGCTGTGATCCCCTTGTTTAGCAGACAAGGAAACTGAGGCACAAAGAATTTAAAAGACCTGATCAAGGTCACACAGCCAATTAAGTGGTGGTGACTTCATGGGACACAGACCATCTGTCTAGAGCAGAGGACCCGCAGGCCCACATCCGTGGCGGACAGACCTCCCGTCCCATTTCTCTTTCTCTGGTGCACGTGTACACACCCAGCCTTCCCTGGACCTCTGTCTTCTCCGTCCCCCCACTGCCCCCTGTCCCCACTCACAAACCTCCCAGGACAGAGCCCACATCCCCTCCCCTCCCCAGGAAGGCACTCCCCTTTCTGCATTGCATCTCCAACACCTGCTGGGCCCTTGGTTGGGGGAACAGGTGACCTGAGAGATATGGGGGCAGACGTCATAACCTCCCAGCCCAACAGTTCTGATGCCCCCACCCCTCCTTCAGTGCATGGCTGCCCTCCTTGAGCCTCAGTTTCCCATCTGAAAAGTGAAGGGGTGGGACGCAGGGACAGCAAACAGCTTGGGCTCTGAACTTGTGTGCCTGAGGCTCCACTCCAGCCCTCAGAGCAGTGCGGAGGCTGAGAGTCACCCTATAAAGGGCTGTGTGTAGGGGGGTGGCCCTGACAAGCATTCACCAGCAGCTAGGCAGGTCCGCAGGACTGCAAGGATTTTGGGGAAGAGGCTCTGCAGGAGCAAAGGGGTGGAGGCACTCCTGTCCTGGGGACACTGGGGTGGGGTCCAGGTCACTCAGTCTCCCTGAGGCTGCCTGTGCTTCCAGAGCGAGTGTACAAGCAAAACATCGAGCAGCTAGAGAAGGTGCGGTGTGAGTGGGAGCAGGAGCATCGGACTACCTGTGAGGTGAGTGGCCCGCAGGCAGCCTGTTTCCCCAGCTTCAGGCAAAACGGACAGCCATCCCTGCTCTGTTCCAGCTGCAGGTTGGGGTGGCACTCATTCATTCATCCACTCAGCTGCTTATGCCCAGGGCCCCGTGCTGGGCCTTATCCTAGGGTGCTCACCACCTGGCTTTGGCCTGGGCCCGCTGATGGATAGCCTGGGAGTTGGGGCTCTGTGCGCCTCTTGCTGCCCTTCCCCAGGACATTGTCCAGTGTGTGGTGGGTTCTGGAGGGAAGCTGCGGCAGGACACCGCTCCTCCAGGCAACTCAACCTCCCTCCCAGCGTCCCAGGACTGCTGCAGGGGCGGGGACACACAGGAGGTCTCCTTTAGACTTGGCTGTCAGCAGAGCTTGCCTCTGGTCAGCCCCAGCTGAGCAGCCCCCTCCTCGCTCCCCCTTCTCCCCCAGGCCTTCCAGCTGCAGGAGTTTGACCGGCTGACCATTCTCCGCAACGCCCTGTGGGTGCACTGCAACCAGCTCTCCATGCAGTGCGTCAAGGACGATGAGGTGGGAGCTGAGGGCGGAAGAGGGCTGCAGGGAGCCAGCAACCCTGGCAAGGGCACGCCCAGTCCATCTAAGCCAGTCAGCGGACACTCTGTGGGCCAAGCTCTCCTGGGAGTCTGACTTCAGACTCTGCTCCCAGCACCTCCAGGACAGGGAGCTCAGTACCTCACCCGGTGCTGGCCTGCAAGCCCTTGCTTTCATGGTTATGCTGGCTTCTGCTATCTGCTCCCTGCCCCTGCTCCCTTCTGCTCTTGCAGCCAGAACATCTGCCCTTGGGCAGAGGCGGCAGGGGAGGTCGGTGGACACAGACCTTAGAGGTTTGTGAAGGGGCCGAAGGGCCCCATGGCTCTGCTCCAAGCCCGGTGCTTGCAGAAGCCCAGGTCCAGTCCCTTCTCTGTCCTTCCTCCTATTGCCGGGCAGACCTGGATAGTCTTGTTGAGCCCAATGTGGCATCCTCCCCAGCTGAGTGTCTGCCCCCTCTGTGAAAATGACCTGACCCTCATGCCTCATGCTCTCTTGAGGCAGCCCTGGCCTCTCCCGCCCATGGGCTTTATTTTTGTTTTGTTTTGGTACTGGGGATTGAACCCAGGGGCACTTAACTCCTGAGTCACATCTTTAGACCATACACACACACACACACACACACATGCACGCACACAAATACATACATATGTATGTGTATATTTTTTTTCAAAGAGAGGGACAGTGAGAGAGAGAGAGAGGGAGAAACAATTTTATTTAGTTTTTCATGTGGCTTTCATTGCTTTGACCCTTCATTGTGTACATGGTGCTAGGGTTTGAACCCGTGTCCCTGTGCATGCCAGGCAAGTGCCAAAACCACTGAGCCACTGCTCCAGCCCATATATATCTATTTTTGAGATTAATTGCTTGGACCCTCACTAAGTTGCTGAGGCTGGCTTTGAATTCATGGTCCTCCTGCCTCCGCCTCCCAGCCCTGGGTTTACAGGCTGGCTAGCTTCGGGTCTGTTTTCTTAAATGACTTGCGCCCACCTGGTACCTTTCTCTGCACCCACACATATAAGATCCAAAGCCCAGTGGTACTTCGTTCTTGTTCTGTGACCTTGGGTACGTCACTCTCCTTCTCTGAGTTTCCTCATGTATAAAATGGGGGAAATGGTATCTATCTTGGAGAGATGTGTGAGTTAGGTCCTTTGCATACCATGACGAAGAAGGGAACAGGATGCTGTCAGCCAGGGCTTTGCCTCTCTGGTTTACATTCCAAGGTCCCTCATTTGAAGCTCTGAGTGGTAGGGGCCCTGGCCAGAGTTTAGACCCACAGAGTGTATGCATTGGGGTGAACCCTAGCCCCACAGTCTCTGGCCTTTCCTGCCCCCAGCTCTATGAGGAAGTGCGGCTGACGCTTGAAGGCTGCAGCGTGGACACCGACATCAACGGCTTCATCCAGGCCAAGAGCACAGGCACTGAACCCCCAGGTGAGACCCATTCCTAGGGCAGCACAGCCTCTGGGTCTGAGCCTGCCTGAAGACTTGTTGGCCTTTAGAGCCACAACAGTGCTGGGGTGGCTCACCGCTCGCTTGTGGGTAGAGGAGGTAGGCCAGACCCAGGGGGAGGGGACAGAGTAGTCCTCAGGCTGGGCTCTTGGCCTGCTGATTCCTCTGAAGCAAAAGAGGAGCAGAGTTAAGAGCACCAGAGATTTCAGAAGGGAGGGAGGATGGATATTAAAGTGTGGAACCCCTCCCAGCCCTCACCCCAGCCTGCTTGGTCCCACTAAATCGTGAGTTCAAAATATCTGTGGCATTCTCAGGTTACCCACAGTGGGACTCTCCAGGGAGCCTCAGAATGGGCCAGCGTGAGAGTGGGAAAGTGGGTCTCTTGTCTGGGTCTCTGGGCAGGACAGGCTGGGAGATCAAGGGATCAGGTTCTGCCTGCCTTTGCTGCAGCTCCGGTGCCCTATCAGAACTACTATGACCGGGAGGTCACGCCGTCATCTGGCAGCCCTGGCATACCACCGTCCTGCGGCATGATAAAGAGGTGAAGCACCCAAAGGATGTCAGCCGCTGGGATGGGGAGAGACTGGGGCTGCAACAGTGGGCTAGGAGTGGGCTGGGCCTCTCCCCTGCCACCAGCTCTTCCACAGGATTCACTGAACACCCACTGTGTCTGGGGGTCTGTTCAGGTGCTGCTCACCCTGTGGAGATAAAACGGTCTCAATCCAGCCTTGGGGAATACTTAGCACAAGGGAACCCAAGCATTAAATAATTACACCCCAATTATTCACTAAAGACCACACAGAGCTCTAGCCGGGCCTCATTATGGCTTCCTTGTCCCTTTGGTCACATTGTGAGCCTGGGTTGCTGCCCTAGGTGACTCTCTTCAGCAGGAGAAGGGGCCCAAAGCCTGTACTCCTAGAGAATTCTCCTGGATGTTCTAGGTAGGTCTTGGCCTGGCTGCAGTCAGGTGCCAGGTCCTAGTGCTGTGCCCCAGTATGTCATGTGGGTCTAGTCACCATGGAGCCAAAAGGAAGAAGGCTGACTTGGCCCAGGCTGGTGAAGACCCCAGCAGCACATGTTTGGGCTGAACTTTGAAGGGCAGCTCCTACCACAGCAGAAGGCTGGAGCGGAGTCCAGGGGCCTGGTGGGTATGGGGACCTGAGCATTTTCTTAGAACCCCCACAGGAGCCCTGGAGGGAGCAGTTGTGAGATGATCCAGAGTCAGGGAATGGGAGTATGCTGCTGGGGACAGAAGGGCCATGGGGAGCTCCCTTTGGGGAGCCCCAAAGGTAGAGGTGGCCTCAGCTCTGGTAGAGAGGCTCCCAGTGCTTGGTGAGTTCTCTCTCCAGCAGGGCCTAAGTGTCACGTGAGGCACTTACCTTCTTTCTTCCCTGCCCCCAGATTCTCCGGGCTGCTGCATGGAAGTCCCAAGACCACACCCTCGCAAGCTCCTGCTGGTAACTGGGGGTGATGTGGGAGGTCCCCAACAAACACTGTGACCCTAGGGGAAAGAACTCTTATAAGGCATAGATGGGGCCACTCAGGCCCCAAAAGGGAAAAGGTGTACCCTCCAACAGCAAGAGAGGATGTGGAAAGGCAGGACGAAGCCTAAACTCAATGCCAACTGGGCCTCCAGGGACCACTGTTCATCCCAAGGAGCTGCCCTTCAAAGTTCAGCCCAAACATGTGCTGCTGGGGTCTTCACCAGCCTGGGCCAAGTCAGCCGTCTTCCTTTTGGCCCCATGGTGACTAGACCCACATGACATGCTGTGGCACAGCACTAGGACCTGGCACCTGGCTGCAGCCAGGCCAAGACCTACCTAGAACAGGCCTCACTCTGATCTTAGCTTCCACAGAAACACTGGCCCCTACCCCTGAGCGGAATGAGGGTGTCTATGCAGCCATCGCCGTGCAGGAGACCCTGGGAAATGCTGCCCCACCAGCCCAGGACCACAGGGCACTCTATGACTACACGGCACAGGTGAGGCCCCTGCCCTCCTCCTGCTGGTGTGCGTGCACCTGGTAGTGTGCTGGGGGTGTGAACCCTTAGAATAGCACTGTGTACTTAGGAGAGGGACTCAGTATACATCTGCTGATATGGCAGACAGGCAAGGGCTCATGTCTGCTCAAATCTGTGTATGTGCACACACAGCAAATCCACGCAGCCTGGCACTGTGTGTGTGTGCAGTGGCTTTAGGTTCAGGCTCTGTACCCTTAAGTCAGGGCCTTGTTCTCTTTGGTCACAGGTGCAGAGAACAACCATGGCCAGAACAAGTCCTTCAGCAGTGCTGGGACTGACTTTCTGATTTCTGCAGGGAGACATGGGTGGGAGCAGGCCTGCCAAGATCTCCAGAACCCCATCTGTTCTGTATATTGAGATGAGGGGTGCAGAGCTGGAAATCAGACCCACCTGGACTCTGGTCAACATCCCACACAGCTGGGCAGACTGAGTGTGGGTTACATGCTCAGGGATGCAGTCTCCCAAGGCACCAAGCCAGGAGAAAGACAGGGTGCTTGTAAGAGAGTGGCTGGCTGGAGATTCTCTGGGTTCAGCAGTGGTGACCCTTGGAGTGAGAGTGTGCCCTTAGGCTCAGGGTGGGGCAAGAGGCCCCATCCTCTGATGTGCTCCAGTGGCTGGAGCAGAGAGTGGGAGAAAACCAGGCTGGGGAGCATCCAATGAAAATTGATGAGGACAGGAGGCCAAGCCCCTTGGGACACCCATAGACCATCTGTCTCCAAAGGGACTGCGCAGGAGGCATGGGCATGACTCAGCTGACTGTCCACACTGGGAACCACGTTTACTGCTGTGGTACGGGGAAGGCCAGACTAGAGCCCTCCTGCAGGCACTACACTCTCATGCACTTTCCATCTCTTGCCCAGAATCCCGACGAGTTGGACATCTCTGCAGGGGATGTTCTAGCAGTCATCCTGGAAGGGGAGGATGGCTGGTGGACAGTGGAACGGAATGGGCAGCGTGGCTTTGTCCCTGGGTCCTACCTGGAGAAGCTCTGAGGAAGGTTCAGCAGGTCCTCACCAGGACCTGCTCTGCCTGTGAAGCCAGCAGCATCCCCCGCAACGGCCCCAGCTCTGTGCGGTCAGAACTGGCCTGGCCCTTCTGGGGATGGGAAGGGTACAGGGCCACATTCAAGAAGTCTCTCCTACAGGGAATAAAGGAATGCATTCCTTTTGTCTTTGGTCTGCTGGGTCCCTTTTACTTTTACCCCTGTGTCCAAATGCTCAATTCAGAGGAAAAGGAGAGAGGAGAGGAGTTTGGAGAACAGAGCTGCACCATGCCTGGACAAGTCTTCAGCTATAGTCACTGAGGGCCCTGGCCAGCCTCAAGTTCTTCTGGGAACAGAAGAGAGGCCTGGTCCCAGTCACCGGAAAATCCCCAGACTGCCAAAGAGACATTAACACCTTGCACATGTGGGATAACAGGGCAGGAGTAGAGAGGGGGCCACAGGAGGGTGGGGAAGAGATCAGGCTTCCTGAGGGTGGAGGCCTGGGCAACAGCAGATAAGACAGGGCTAGTATGTGAGCAGAGGCAAGGATCTGGGCACACCTGGGGAACATTCTGGGGACAAGCAAGTTCAGTTTGGAACAGAGAACAGGTAATGGGTCTGTTGGAGGTTGAGTGCATGATAGTCTGAAAAGATAGAGGCTTGTGGATGTACATGATCGTGCCTTCCCCAACTGCTGGGGTCTGGGGGAGCCACTGCTGTCTACAATGCTCCCTTCCAAATATGGCACCCACAGAGCCAGAGTCCATGAGGGCTAACACTGCACCACGCCCCACAGAAGCTCGCATGTGCCTGTGGCTTCCTCACTGATTCCTGGCCAGCCACTCACCTGTCAACCAGCATCTAGAGGTTTAGCCCACATGCCAAGGCAAATGTTAGGTGCCAGATGCAAAAATTAGACCATTACCAAGCTGTACCCTAGAAAAAGGGCAAGGAGAAAGGTGCTGGTAAAAGGGGCTGCTCTGATGCTTAACACGAGATGCTCCTCTATGTCCTAGTCTCCATCGCCAGATAATATGATGCCTGAAGAAGGGGGAAGACGGGCGCTGGGCTTTCTTCTTTGGGGCATGAAAGTGCCTTTCGGTTGTGGCCTCCATCTGCCTCAGGTGTGGCTACTTCACAAGCCTTGGTGTAGTGAGAAGGCTTGGTGCTGGGGCCAGGCAGAGGTGTGAAGCCCCAGGATGCAGATACAGGACTCTGGAAAAGGCTGAGTCTGTTAGGTGTTGCCCACGGCTGCTTTCCACCAGAGGGTGCAGCAGACATGGTAAGTCAGGGCTCTGGGCTTCTGAAAAGTCACACTAACGCTTACATCCATCCTGAAACACCATTTCCCCTCATCAAACACATTGTGCAAGAGAGCTGACCAAATACCACATATGAGATTTGCAAATAAGGATGTTTGAAAAGAATGATGTAATTTGGTGCTTGATCTCCTCCTACTACTCTGGAAAGAAAAGTCTGTGAATAAAGACTTGGTTGTAACAAGGCCTGCCAGACCTAGCCAGGTCCCAGGCCTATCAAGCATCCCTAGTAATTCAATCAAGATATTTGGTGACCGTGATAATGGGAGTGGGGTAGTGCTTGCTAAGATAAAGGAGTGGCCTGAAAGAGCTCACCGTCCCAGAAGTGGCAGGCAGATGTTTCTCGCATCCAAGGCAGCCAGTGAATTCGGCAAGAGGGAACAGCATGCTGCCCCGACACAGCAGGGATGATGGGTTGCTGCAAAGTGGCAACTGGGCCCAAGAACAATTCTGGACGAATGTAGGAAACAGACAGATGTGTCTGATACTATGGGGTGTGAGACAGGGGCAGTAGGGGTGGAAAGAGAGGAGATGAACGGTGAATTCTAAGCTGATCCTTAAAGATGGGCAGGCCTCTCCCAGGTAGTGTTGGAGTAGGATGTAGAGCATGGACAGCGCCTGAGCAAGGGCCCATGAGAGGCAGGGTGGCCAAGCTAACTAATTGACCAGTGGGCTCAGGTCATATATAAGCAGTGAACAGTAAAGAAGAGTAGAAAGTTGGGAATCAGTGCTTTCTTTATTCCCTGAAAATACCTTGTCATCTTGATTGAGGATTCCATTTTTCTGCAAAGATTTTTTAAAAAACCTTTGGCCTAGATATTTATCATCATCTCTGACAGGTGCCACAGTGTCTGTGGGCCCCAGCGGGTGATGGGAAAAGACTTTTAGATAACAGAGTCTGTTCCCCAGTCATTCAGGCTGCCAGAGTTGTTTTAAAAAAAGCAACTTTGGGTCACAATTTATATTGGGGGGGAGGAAACCCCACAATGAATCTAAGATTCATCTCCTCTGCAGCTTTCTGCACTCTTCAGTGCATCAGGTCACAGCCTCAGCTGCTGGGAACCAGCTGCATGGGGGACGGCCTTACTAGCAGAGGCAGTGCTTGACAAAGAGGGAATCGGCACGAGTGTAATTAGGTGTACAGATAACTGCATTCTCTTCTTGACAAGAGGGCCACTCAGAGAAAGTGTGGAGGAAGGAAAGTGTGGCCTCTGAAGGCAGAATCTCAAGGTCTGAAGCCAGCTAGCCCCTCCTGTGGTGGTCTTAGGCAAATCCCAATTTCTGTTTCATCATCAGTAAGTTGGGTGCAATATGCCCCTATCCAAGTTATCTCTACATACAGTTCAAATTAGATAATGGTCAAATGCTTATTACAAACAAGGGATTACGGGCTGGAGCGGTGGCTCAGCGGTTTCGGTGCTTGCCTGGCAAGCACGAGGACCCGGTTCAAACCCTAGCACCACGTACACAACTAAGTGTTGGAGCAACTAAGGCCATGTGAAAAACTAAATAAAGTTGTTTCTCCCTTTCTCTGTCTCTCTCGCTGTTCCTCTCTCTTAAAAAAAAAAAAAAGGATTACCACTTTTTGTTGTTGTTGAACTAAATTTCATTTTTTATTAAGAAATTTATTGTGCAAAAATGCATCCAAAGTAACAATATGATATGTATATATTCTTAAATCAGATTTACGCCCCATTCTCCCTCCCTTTCCCTCCCCCCACCTGTCTCCTCCCCACTCCTTCCTGATATATATCTATGATTGCCCTAGATTATATGTTACTACATCTTTACCGGGTCTAATACATGAGGTTGACCACCTTTCACACAGGTATGGGTTTAGCTCCAGCCTCCACAAATGAGTGAAGAAAACATTTGACTCTTGACTCTCTGGGTTTGACTAACTTCACTCAGCATGATTTCTTCCATTGCCATCCATTTACCTTCAATGAACGCAATATTGTTTCTAATTTCTGAGTATAACTCCACGGTGTATGTGTGTATGTATACACACACACACACACACACACACACACACACACACACACATACAGTTTTTGGATCCATTCATCCAGTGAGGAGGATCTGGGTTGGTTCCATAATGTAGTTTTTGTAAATTGAGCTGGTATGAACATAGATTTGCAGTGTTACTGTAATATGCTGATTCTAACTCCTCTGGGAAAATACCCAGAAGAGGAATAGCTGAATCATATGGTGGGTCCATCCCTAATTTTTTCAGGATTCTCCACATTTCTTTCCAGAGGGGCTGTACTAGTCAGCAGTTCCACCAACAGTGTGCTAGTGTTCCTATCTCCCCACAAACTCTCCAGCATGTTATTATTTATATTCTTCATTTTTGCTAATCTGACTGGAGGGAGGTGAAATCTTAATGTAGTTTTGATTTGCATTTCTCTGATTACTAGTGATTTAGAACATCTTCTCATTGGTTTGCTCAATGTCCTCTGCTGAGAAGTTTGTTTAGCTCTTTGGCCCATTTATTGATTGGGCTGTTTATGTTTTTGATACTGAGATTTTGGAGGACTTTGTAAATTCTGGATATTAGTTCCCCCGTCAGAAGAATCACAGGCCATGATTCTCTCCCATTCTGTAGGAAGTCTTTTGACAATTTTGATCATTTTCTTAGCTGTACAAAAGCTTTTTAGCTTTATGACATCCCACTCACTGATTTTTGACTTTACTTCTTTCACTTTAGGAGATGTGTTGAGAAAGTCTTTGCCGACTCCCAAATGCTAGAGTGTTGGTCCTAACTTTTCTTCCAGTAGTTGTATGATAGCTGGCTTAATTTCTAGTTCCTTGATCCATTTGATTTGATTTTTGTGCAAGGTGAAAGATAAGTGTCTAATTTCAACTTTCTGCAAGTGGCTGTCTGGTTTGTCCAGCACCATTTATTGAATAGGCTGTCTCCCCTCCATGTTATATTTTGACCCCCTTTGTCAAAGATCAGATGTTTAAAGATTTGTGGGTTTGTTTCAGGGTCTTCTATTCTATTCCATTGGTCTTCATTCCTATTTTGATACCAGTACCATGCTGTTTTTGTTACCACAGCTCTATAGTATAGTTTTAGAACTGGTATTCTGAAACCACCTGTTTCGTCTTTCTTGTTTAGTAATGTTTTGACTATTCTAGGTTTCTTATTGTTCCAAACGAATTTGAGAATTGCTTTTTCTATATCTGTAAAGAATGATATTGGTATCATTCTTTATGGAGAAAAGCTGAAAGCATTTCTACTAAACAAGGGAACAAGACAAAGCTGTCTGCTCTCACCACTTTTATTCAATATAGTTCTTGAGACCCTAGCCGGAGCAATCAGGCAAGAGAAGAAAAATCAAAAGGATAATAATAGGAAGAGAGGAAGTCAAACTATCCCTTTTTGCTAATGATATGATCCATTATCTGTAAGATCCAAAAAACTCCACCAGAAAACTTCCTAAGCTTATACACAGATTTAGCAAAGTGGCAGGCTACAAGATCAATATCCATAAATCAATTGCTTTCTTATACACTAACAATAATAGGGTGGAAGAGGAAATCAGGAAATCAGTCCCATTCAAAATATCCTCAAAAACAATAAAATACTTTGGAATTAATCTAACAAGGGACGTCAAAGACCTCTACAATTGGACACTGAAGAATGAAATCCAAGATGACCTGAGAAGATGAAAAGACGTTCCACGCTCTCGGTTAGGCAGAATTAATATAATAAAAATGGATCACCACTTTTAACAATATCCGCAACCTCTGAATAATGGCCATAGTCAATAGCAGCTTTGGGAGTAGCAAGACCCACCTCACTCAGCATGCTCTCCAGGACAGTTGTGGTTACATCAGTGAGTAATGAGAAACAAATCCTCATATGGCCAAACAACACGCACATCGAAGGCATCCAACACCTAATTCCTACCCCTCTCCCACAGCCCTTCTTAGCTGAGCTACCTGAGCATCAGGGTTATCAGTTTGGCTTGATCTGATTGAACTGGGATATCTGCCTTTTCCCCCTCCTGCCATGTGAAGAGGCAGCACAATCCCAGAACAGGGTCACCAGAGGCAAGCAGGTTTGCTGCCTGCAGGATCCTCACAGTATTACCAGCACCACAGGGATGTGGCTTTCAAACCGTTCAGCAGAACCTCTCTTAAGGGCCAAGAGGAGGAGAAAGGCCCCCACTCCATATCAAGCTCACTCACAGGGTTTAGACATTGGACAAGCAGTGGTTCTCAACCTGGTTGCTCAGTGGACTCAATCCCCTAAGAAGCTTTTTACAAATGCTTTGGTCCCTCCTTAGGCAAATGGAAACCAAATGTGTGCAAGTTGAGTTTGTGCGTAAACATTTCTAACATTCTCCTGGTGGTTCCAATGCACATCCAGGTTTGAGAACCTCCTGGTTAATGAGATCTTCAGCTAAAAAGAGATGTATTGGGAAGGGTGGGGGAGGGATAAGGGTGAGTAATTGGGGGGGCTCTTGGGGGTAAATCTAATTTTCAGAATTTATATATATATTATTTCATTAGAAGCTTGTTTGGTTATTCAACAAGTTTCTGAATAAAAACAATTTTAAAGTCTGAAAACCATATTCTTATGGCACCACAGTGACTTATTTCTAACCACGAGTGTTTACTATGTGCCAGATGCTGGGCATGTAAGCAAGTCTCTTTTCTATCCTACACTGTAATGATCATGTCTCTTTTACTTTTTTTGCTGGGTAAATTCAGGAGAGCAGGATCTGTATGTGAGTCAACTTCCCTACAACCAGCAAGGCTCCCAACACTATCCAGAAAAGGATTCAGTGGGTAAACTTTGGAGGTTTCTGCAAGGTCATTACATAATATCCTCAGGAGATCTTAGAGATAATGCAATAAAAAGCCACAGAGACCACACCTTCAAGAATTGTAAGGATGCTGGATACAAGATCAACACGCTTGAAGAGCAGGTGCTCCTACACACTACCAACAGCTCAGGAATACATCAGGAAAACTATTCCACTCACAGTAGCAACAGCCTCCTATATCTTTTCACTGAGTCTCTGCATTGAGGGGCCACGTTGGGGGATGGGCCACATGCCACCCAGCTTTGTGCAAGTACATTCTACGATGTTTGCACAACGACAAAATCAACTAATGAATGTTTCTCTGCATGGTTTTCTCAGAAGATATTCCTGTAGAAAAGTGACAAGTGACTGTGTGGAGGTGTTCACCACAGAAAAGTTTCCTAAGTAAATTCTGCTATAATTTATAAGAAAAAAACAAGACAAAAGCCTGTCAAACTGAGTGAAGGATACAAAAAATATTCAGGAGATGCAAATGGCTGAAACACCTCTGAAAACATCCTGGGCCTGGCTAACAGGCAGGTAAATACTTATTTCACCAGATTGGAAGAAAAAGATGAAGACCAATAATTCCACAAGTGTCAACAAGGATGTAGAGAAATGTACACATTCATGCATGCCAGTGGGAAGATAAGTTAGTACAACCATTCTGGAGAGCAATTGAATCTACCTATGAATTTTTTTTTTAAAGAGAGAGACAGACAGACAGACAGAATCAACTTTTATTGAGTTTTTCACATGGCCTTCGTTACTCTGACACTTAGCTGTGTACGTGGGTTGCTGGGCAGGCGCTGTAACCACAGAGCCACCACTCCAGCCCCCTTATGAAATTTTTAAATTATGACTTTTGGTAAGTAAATTTGGTAAATTACTAAAAATTTACTCAGGAATCCATGCAAAAATGCACAACATGAGGTGATGAAAACACTTTGTAGCTAAATAGAAATGGTGGTTGCAAAATATTATGAATGCCATTTACTCTTTTATTTTTTTTAAGAGGGAGGGACAGAAAGAGAAAGATAAACAATTTTATTTAGTTTTTCATGTGGCTTTCGTTGCTCTGAGATTTTGTTGTGTGTGTGGTGCTGGGTTTGAAATTGCATACTCATGCATGCCGGGCAAGCACTGCAATGGCCAAGTCACCGCTCCATCCCAATTTTTTTTTTTTTTTTTTTAAAGACAGAGGAACAGAGGGAGAAAGAGAGAATCAATTTAGCTTTTTTTAAAAAAAATGTGGCTTTTGTTGCTCTGACACTTCGTTGTGTACGTGGTGTTGGGGTTTGAACCTATGTCCTTGCGCATGCCAGGCAAGAACCATAACCACCGAGTCACTGCTCCAGCCCCCATTTACTTTTTTTTTTTTTAAATTAAGTTATTGTACAATCATAAATGCATACAAAGCAACATGTGTTAGGCATATGATCTTAAACCAGAATTATCCCTACATCACCCACCCCCTAGTCTGTTGACTATTCTACATTTTTCCCTATAAGCAATATTTTTTGTTTTTTTAATTATTAGTTTGACATAGATATACTTATTGGAGGGAATTGTTGTTATATATTCATGCATACATGGATATTGACATAGTGAGATAGTAAGCTGAGGTCGATCCTAGACCAGGATCTACCTACCCCCTTCATCCATTCCCCGAACTCATGTCTCCTCTGTAATTCCACCATACTATGGTTTGAAACAAACATATGTATTATAATTGTTGACATTTCTTAGGTTCTCTGCCTATCTGTGTATAGGTAGGCTTCTAAAGCATGTTCAGTATTCCCTATTGTACTGATAACCCCCTTTGTCCCTCCCTCCCCTTCCTGACTCCCTCCCTTCCTCCCCACCTTCTTAGGTATGGTTCACCCAGCTTATGTGGAGTTTCAACTATGGTGAGTTTAATACTTAAACTCAGCTGACTATCATCCGGTCATAGGTTTTACCCTAGATTCCACACATGAGAGAAAACATTTGGTCCTTAAGTCTCTGAGTTTGGGATATTTCACTCAGCATAAATTTTTCCATCCGTTTCCCCCTCAACTGTATTTCTATATTCTTCTAATAAAAAAAAAAAAAAAAAACTGACAGAAGAGCTAAGAACCAAAAAAAAAAAAAAAAGAATATTTTAATATTTGAATAATGATATATAAAATAATTGACTTTTTTTCTCAAATATACTTTTTATATATGATACTATTCATATAATCTTATTCCAGGAAAATAAAATGACTATATGAATCTGTCAAATGTTGCTAAAATTATACCAAATGATTAATATTCTGTCCAGTTCAGACCTTATTTTTATAACAGAAATTCACCTGGAACACATGTTTAAAGAAAAATATATTTTCTTTTAAGCTAACATGAATAGAAATTGCCTTACTTCAAAAATACCCTCTTAATAAAGTTGTAACTTTTAAAATAGCACATAAAATTATGCAACCTAAAATTTATTATTACTTTGTTATTCTTCTTGCAATTTTAGCGGGTAGCTAAACTATCCTATAATTAATGTTCCACAAATGTTAACATTAATATTAGTTCCTATTTTAAAAATAAATAAGGATTGTACAATGTCATTAGTGTTAAAGAGTCTGAAAACTCATATACATGTTTTTAAGGGGATAAACTGTTAAGTTTTGAGAAATTTATTGATAATCCATATGATTCACAGGGAGTTGACAGTGTTTAAATATATTCTACCTTGAACAGCTGAGTTTATAAGAGGGATGATGCAATGTTATGGATGAGAGAAGACAACCTAACTTTACAGGGCATTTACTTCTTATAGATGAATGCCTCATACTAAGTATGGTACTGAAAAAAACAATGAACATCCATTGTAAAGTTCTGAATCAAGTAAATGTAGAAAATTCTAGTTTCTATTATATTACACTATTGAATGCCATCCAAGAAAAATAAAATAAAATAAATTTTTCCATCCATTTGGCTGCAAAAGGCATGATACTGTTCTAATAGTGGAGTAGAACTCTATTGTGCATATATACCACAATTTATGAATCCATTCACACCTAGTGAGGGGCATCTAGGTTGGTTCCATAATTTAGCTATTATAAACTGAGCTGCTATAAACATTGATGTAGCTGTGTCTCTGTGGTATGTCAATTTTAGCTCTTTTGGGAAAATACCCAGGAGTGGGCTAGCTGCGTTGTAAGGTGGTTCCAACCCTAGTTTTTTGAGGAGTCTCCACACTACTTTCCAGAGTGGCTGTACCAGTTTGTAGTTCCACCAGCAGCATGTTAGTGTTCCTTTCTCCCCACAATCCCTCCAGCATCTGTGTTCATATTCTTCATTTTTGGCACTCTGATTGGAGTGAGGTGTAATCTAAAGTTTTCATTTTCATTTCTCTGATGGTTGGTGATGTAGAACATTTCCTTATATATTTATTGGCTTTCTGGACTTCCTCTGCTGAGAAATTTCTGCTTAGTCCCTTAGCCCATTTATTGATGGATTATTTGATTTGGTGTTCAGTTTTTTGAGTTCTTTATATATTCTGGATATTAGTCCCCTGTCAGAGGCAGAGCATGCAATGATTTTCTCCCAATCTGTAGGTTCTCTCATGATACTCTTGACTAAATCTTTAGCTGACCAGAAGCTTTTCAGTTTAATGGCATCCCAGTCATTGATTCTTAGCTTTAATTTTTGAGCAGTGGGAGTCTCCCTACAAGCAATATTAATTCTTAGATCATGAGCTTTCCAGAATTAAATGACTGCACAAGTATTATTGGATGCTTAGAGGAGTAAAGAGTATGCTGCATTGCTGATTGTTTCCCTAGATCTCACCTTATTCTCCCCTCTTCTCCCATCTCCCATTTACTTTTTTAAAATGTTTAATTTAAACATGTGAATTTCAGCTCAGAATGCCTGCCAGAAGTCATGTGCCACATAAAACAGTTTCATTAACAAGCTGCACATACAAACTTGATCCCATAAGAATATTCCTTTATTTTCTTTCTTTTTTTTTTTTAAGAGAGAGGGACAGTGAGAGGGAAAGAACCAAGTTTATTTAGTTTTCCATGTGACTTTTGTTGTTCCAACACTTTGTTGTATACGTGGTGCTGGGGTTTGAACCTGCGTCCTCACACATGCCAGGCACACGCAGTAACCGCTGAGCAACCCTTCAAGCCCCATCCCACAAGAATATAATGAAGCCAAAATATCCCTATCACCCAGTGACATCACAGCAATTATAACATTGTAGCACATTTCTGATTTGTACTGATACTGGTATAAGCAAACCTACTGTACTTCCAGTCATATAAAAGCATACAATTACATACAGTACATAATACTTGATAAAAAGATATTACTGGGGGCTGGAGTAGAGGCTCAGTGGTTACGAAGCTTGCCTGGCGTGCATGAGGATGCAGGTTCAAACCCCAGCACCACACACACAACGAGTGTCAGAGCAATGAAAGCCACATGAAAAACTAAATAAAATTGATTCTTTCTCTCTCACTGTCCCTCTCTCTTAAAAAAAAAATTACTGCATTTACTGTACTATTTTATCTTTAGTGTGTATTCTTATTGATTAATAAGTGTACTGTGCAAACTGCATGCCATTCATGGCAGCAGTAGCCTCCTATATCATGTGTTTACTGTGTCTTTGTATCAAGAGGCCACGTTGGTTAACGGGCCACATGCCATCTAGCTTTGTGTAAGTACATTCTATGATGTTTGCACAATGACAAAAATCAACTAATGACATTTTCTCAGGATGTATTCCTGTAGTGAAGTGACATGTGACTATGGAGGTTATCACTACAGTGAAGCTAGAAGCAGCTTTACAATCCACCCATTGTTAATTGGTTAATCATAGCACTGACATCCATAAACCAAAACCCATCACCAAGCTTATTTCTGGAAAGACACATACTACTTTTGAACTTGCTTACCTGTGGGTACTTTGAGTACACCTTGTGCCAGGGACCAGGACTTCTCAAAGACAAAGTCCGGGGCCAAGTCACAGAAGGGTACAAGATGAGCCTGGAACCTTGTATTGTCAGAAATGACAGAAAGAATTCAATCATCACAGTAAAGAAGGATGCAGGGGCTGACGCAATACAGTAACAATTAGCATGCATGAAGCTCTGGGTTCAATCCCCAGGCATGAAAAAGAAGAAAAGAAATGATTGAAACAGGCCAGCATCAGCACTAGAGGAGGAGGATATTTATATCACCCTGTAGCTATGTCTCCAGAGATTGCCTATTAGTTAGAAGAGGGAAAATAGTAATGACAACATGGAGAAAGTAGACAGCGCCTTGACCTGTGTACTAGGCGTTACTTTATTACCTCTTAACTCACCTTTCCTTGTCACGCAGACAAGGACTCTGCAATCTACAGCTCTCCTTTGCCAGCTGGCCAAGAGGAAGCTCTGCAGGGGTGGCAAGGCTGATCGTCTTTGCTCTGGCATGCGTCCCAGCAGCATTCTCCATAGTGGTGATTCTCTGCTCCCTCGGAGCAGTGGTGGCCCTTTCAGAGAGTTTATTTCTTCCATGCAGGGCAGTGTATCCCTGCGGCAGCTGCTCCTCAAAGGTCTCAGCCTTTGGAGACTTCCTGTGTTTCCAAGTTCCTTACTCATCTTCCTTTCCCCTCAGCCCTAGGGGTGGTAGATGTTTTCTGAAAGGCTGTTTTAGAGTTCTTTTTTAATTCCTTTTAGTGAAACACCTTTTAAATAATCGTTCATATTAAAAATTTCCTATTCATATTTAGACCAAGTGATCAAAATTAATATCACTATGGAGGAAGAGGTAGGTAGACTGACAATGGGGGCTTCCCAAAATGATACTCCTGGGAGAACACAGGACACAGGCAGTATTCCAGCCACCTGGAATACAAAACCTAATCTCATCAAGACTAAACATCAAGTAAGACTGAAATGAATAGTGCGGATTAAGAGACGAAACTATGGAAAAGACTTCAGATTCAAGGAAAACAAAGAGACATGACAGCTAAATATAATACCTGATCCTAGACTAGATCCAGAACTGCAGGGGGAAAAATCCTACAAAGGACATCATGAGGTCAACTGAAGTATGAATGGCAGATTATTTTATCAGTGTTAAACATAATGAATTTCCTAAGTGTACTGAGATCGTCAGAGATTATCTTTTTTTCTTAGGAAATTCCCACTGATGTACCAGGGGGTAATAGGCAATCATCATACATGTGGAGACAGTGAGCAAGCATATTCAAGAACACAAATGACAAACGGGGCAAAACATTATAGGTATTTGGGCAAAGGGTATTTAGCCCTTACATATAAATACTCCTTATTTTTGTAATTTTTCTATAAGTTTGAAATTATTTCCAAATAAAATTTAAATTTTTTTTAAAAAAGGAAATAAGGTGTAACAGTGGTTCTAACCACAGCTGGACCCTGGAATGACCAGACCATTCAACAACTTGGGACCCAGGTGCTTGTAGTTCTCGAAAGTCCCCCAGGTTCCCCATCTATAGTTCTCCGCAGTTCTCACGTGTGTCCATAAGGTCGACAGGAGGTGAGAACCACAGATGTATAGACACAGGTGAGAACACTGGCACTATGAGAGACCTTACTCATTTAATTTCAGACACGAGGAGTGGTTCTTCTTCCCTCTGAAGAGTAAGCACCAGGGAACAGGATCTCTGGGGAACAAGGTCTCAAGGTCATGCAAACTCCTGGTCTCAGCTACATGTGGAATGGCAGAAGACTCTCTGAATGTCAAGCAGGTTGAAGAGGAATCTATAAGGCACTGGCCAACACGGACAGATTTCCCCTTCTAGTGATTCCCAAACAAGGTAAAAAGGAATATTTCCAGGACAACTGTGCCAGAAATTAAACATGATATAAAGCTGGCAGGAGCTACCACAGTTTAACAAGCCCCAGAACTACCCACCCTGTTCCTATCTTTTTGGCTTCAATACTGATGTGACTAATCTGGATTTAACTGGCAAAGCACAGGGGAGGAAGCTGCTCTCTCAGACTAAGCAGAGTGTAAAAAGGGAGAACATGCGGAATTTGCCTCTCAGACAAATTCAAGGAATGGGCTACCTGGCATTGTCTTGAAGCAATTTATCATAGCGTTCAGTTCTGTAGTACAGAAAGAGGGCAACCAAAGTTATAGGCCATATATTGTTCTACTCAGTTCCAACTCGTGATGGAATAGCCCCAGAATGGTCCATAGGAAAAAAAACTTGGAAGACAGCACTGGGGGAGGCAGTGGTAGTAAAATGTCACAAACATCCTTGTCGATCACTGGTAGGGACAAGAGGAGGGATGGGTCAAGACCAACATTAAATCTTTCTAGCTCTTTTTAAAATCAGGACTGTTTCAATAACTCCCACTATGTGGATAGGAGTTTGTTTTTATTCCTTTCCTTCTTACGTCTTTTTGCAAATAATTAAAAATTCCCAAAATGAATGTGAATTCATGCCCCTAGATGTGGCCCCTTCTTGCTCCCCATCACTGTAACTGTTTCCCCAGTTGCCGAGTCAGAAACCTGGGATCATGCTAGATTCCTCCCTTCCTTTCCCTCTTCTGTCCCACATCCAATCAATGCAAACTTTAACACTTCTTTTTCTCTTCGAGTCCCCAAGTCCACCCCTCACCACCTCCACCCACAGTACCCTACTTCACACTCTTAAGCTTGCTCCTAAACTAGTACATCAACCTAACTGCAGCCTACTCACATTCCCTTCAATCCATCCTATAAACTGCAACCCGGGACCATCTAGGACAGGTCTGCTTGCATCACCATGTTAGCTGCCTCTGTCTACAAGTCAGTCTAACCTGTGCAACATGTCTTATAAAATCCTAGAGGAGCTGGGCTTTGTCCTAGCTTTAATTTCTTTTTCCAACTTTAAGTTCCAGGCACAATGAGCTACTTACAGCTCTCTGTAATCTCAGGCACAATTCATATCATTATGTATCCTCCCACAAAACCAATCCAGCCTCCAGGCTTGCACATCTCCTCAGGAACTGGCTTCTGACCTCCAGCTGCCTCCTTTGGGCTCCCATTCTTTTATTACTACCATCACTACACTGTGTGGGAATTATCTGCTTCTGGACATGTCTCCCATAGTAGGACTGCAACTCATTGAGGATAAGGACAACACCGCTGCTGCACCCCCGGTCCCCTACACATACCAGATGCTCCACTGTTTGTAGGATATATTAGACTGAAAAGCATCAGTGGTTTTTTGAATATGAAGGGCTTTAGGATTTGGTAACAGACATAATGAAAACACATGGAAATCATGATGAACAGCAGACAACACCAACATCTGAACTGTTATACTACTGCTGTGGAATTGAACTGTCCCCAAAATAATTAAAAACTACATGCTGAGGGCTGATACAGAGTTTATTGAATTAGATTTTTCTATTTACAACTGAGATCACATCTAGATACTATTTTGCTAGTCTACCTGGGTACATTATCTCTAATGAGTTTAAGACTTATGATGGATGGGCTCAATCATACAAAAACACATTCACACACTCATACTAATTGTTTTAAAACAGTAGTGCATACATTAAACTCCTCCTATAAAGCCAGCTTTGATTAAAAACCACTAGTTTCAAAGATCAGTCTCTGATTTTTGAAGATGAACAAAGATACACAATGTATGATTCTAAAATCTATTTTAGCCATTTTGTACAGTTGCTATCTTATCAGACTACAGAATATGTTTTTTAAAAAGGACACTGTTGAGGGGCACCATCTGGTATTAACTTTAACCAGACAGCTGGCTTCGTTCCCCTCCCCTCAAAAACCTTTGGCCAAGAGTTCTCCGCTGTAAAGACTGAAAGGACCTGGTGATACTACAGCGTCAGTCCCATTACTGCTTGGAGGCAATGGAAGCAGGCCTACATCCTCCTTAAATTCTATTGCACTATGCAACTTGCAAATGGTTCTGAAATTAGAACATTTACTGCTGAACTTAAACACTTAGGGGCATGGAGAGTCAGCTGGAACAAGGCAAAGTAAGTTATAGGAGGGTAGGTAAGTAGATGAAAAGCCAAGCTGCTCTGTCCAACACCACTGTATGTGTGCTTTAACTAGATGAACTCAGGAGGCCAAATGCAGCAGACCTGCTCAATTCACCTTCCAAATCAGAACAAGACTAAAAAGCTCAGGCTTGAGTTGTCTACTATGCATATGTTCCACCAGTGATGAGGAGCTCATAAGCAGGATCTCTACTCCTTCTGCACAACACGATGCATGCACACAGCATACCCAGCAGCTGTGGAAAGAAAACAATGGGAAAAAAGGCTGAAAATCCCAGTATGACAAATGTGTTCTTTATTGGTAATGGAGCTCTCTCAAATTTCAATGATTCCAAATCACCAAAAAAGTAATAGTAACAGTGAAAGAAGGAATTTCTTATTAATACATTATTTTTAAAGGAACTAAGTACTAAGCTTCTGCCTTTTACCCAGGAACTCTGAGCTGGCAGAGAATGAAGCAGAGAATCGACTCCTTTACTGCCAACCCCACAACCAATCTAGAGCAGTGCTGTCCAAAGGAACTTTGTTTAGTGATGAAAGCATTCTATATGAGCTGTCAAATATGGCAGCCACCACATGTGGCTACTGAACACTTGAAATGTAGCCAGTACAAATATAGAATTGTATTTAAAAATTTTATTTCAATTAATTTAGATCCTTATAGCAAGTGGCTTCCATACTGGACAACAAAAGTCCAGGGAGTGGAATATCAAGACTACCTGTGTTTAATGATGCTTTTTCAGGCATCTTTTGGGGAGAGAGGCTTTATTATAATCCACAAAATTCAGTACCTGAATAGGCCTATGGTGGAAAAGCAATCCTAATGCCAAAAAATGTAGTTTGGAGGTTTTCATTTCTTTCACGTGTATTTTTTTTTTAAGACACACACACACACACAGAGGGAGAGAAAATCAATTTTCTTTAGTTTTTCATGTGGCTTTTGCTGCTCGATGTATACGTGGTGCTGGGGTTTGAACCTTGAGCATGCCAGGCAAACGTGGTAACTGCCAAGCTACTGCATACAGCCCCACATGTACTATTTTTGAAATCCAGGTTTGGTTCTGTGGTATTACATACATATTACTTTTTAAAGGTCATTCTTCCTTTATCATTTTATTTTATTAAGTATTAATCCTTCTATGGTAGCATACTGGAATAATAATAAAGTCACACCATGTTATTTTGGATAAGGGGATTAAGCTCGATTAGAGAGAGAAGATTTCTAGAATTTTTGACCCAGCTTCTCACAAAATATAAACAATAACCAAAGGGCTAACTAAAAGTTAATTTGTTGTTCTAATTCCTCACTGATAACCAAATACCTAAGTACTTTGATTTTAAAAGAAGTGCTCTCTGTATATATGGGGGTCAATCTAATTTCAGCAAAATGCACAAGGTCCATAAACAGACTCTAAAAGGTCTGAAGTGGAAGATTAGCTACTAATGAGACACATATAGAGAATAAGTATGTCCTCATTCTGAATTCTCCATAGTTTAACGCTACATATTCTGATTTTTGTCCTCACATTAGTCTCTATTCTGCCAATTTAGGATAGATACTGCTGTTCAATCCATCAGTTCCATTACATCCATATCTGCTGAGTGCTTACTAGTACAAAGCACCTTAAAGACATTTTTAAAGTGGATATTGTTGAAAGTTTACTAAATATCTTAAGCTAATTCTAGACATGTTTAGTGTCTAATTCCTAGAAAAGTATACTATTGTTCATTGTACATCAAAACAATCTTAGAACAGCTATAAAATCAAACACAATTATGTTCCCAGGCAATGTTAAATTGAGCAATAAAAATGTTAAACTCAGAAATCGCTGATATGTTTGGTGGGAGGGAGGAATCTTTCTTCTCTCCCCACCTTCTCATGTTCCTTTTAGTTGCTTAACTTCTGGAGGAGTCAGCAGTATCAAAATGGAAGTATGAAATAAGTTTCATTTCATTCCTGACTCTCCCTATTGCAATGAAGTCAACTTGTATTGATTTAAAAACCAATCAAAAAACATAATAAAACCCTACTCAAGCTTGGGAATCAAACTGTTTAAGAACATGAAGCTCTATACAAAAATTTCTTATAATCACCATTGAATATTATAGGACCATTTCCAAGGCTTTGCTATACTGAAATTTCATTGATTACTGAAAAATTTCAACAACAGATTTGGGAATGCTACATGAATATTTTAGCTCCAGTGTTATTTCTTGCAATGAAAACATCCCCTTAGATATACAAATAATCAGAACTAATTAAACCATCACCTGGCAAAGAAAAAAATTACTAAATATAGACAAAAGCAGTGATTGAAGAACCTGACTGCCTAAATAAAATATTCTATGATATTCTATGTAGGCAATGGTGTGGGAAACAGGTATTCTTATGTAAGAATTCATAGACGAACATAGTGGCACATGCCTATAATCCCAGAAACTTGGTGGACTGAAGCAGAAGGAACACAAGTTCAAAGCCAGCCTTAGCAACTTAACAAGACCCTATCTCAAAATAAAATACAAAAAGGGTTGGGGATGTGGCTCAGTGGTTAAGCACCTCTGGGTTCAATCTCTAGTAACAAAATAAATAAACAAATAAATAAAAAGAATTCTTTCATATTAGTAACACCCTTTTCTGAGAAGTTTGGAAATACCTTGCAAACTTCATTCAAATATACCAATCCCTCAGTTTCCGGACTATAAATTTTTTCTACAGATACGACTATGGACATGCAGATCAGAGGATATTCACTACTTGCATTTTTATAACAGCAAGACTTATATTAAGTGTCCATTAGTGGGGCTGGAGTGGTGGCTCGGCAGTTACAGCGCTTGCCCAGCATGCGCGACTACATGGATTCATACCCTGGCACTACATACAAAGCAAAGTATCAGAGCAACCACATGAAAAACTAAATCAAACTGATTCTCTCTCTCTCTTTGAAAAAAAAAATTTTTAAGTGTCCATTAGCAAAAGTATACCCATAAAACGGAATACTATGCAACTATGAAATAAAGTGGATTTATATCCAAAAGACACTGATTTAAGAAGCAAGGTAAAAACTATGATCCCATTTATATAACATTTTGAATGACAAAATTTTAGAAATTACGGTTGCTGATTACTGGTTGGTTGTAAAGTTATAGGAAGCGGATGGTGATACAGTTATAAAAGGGTAACAGAAAGGAACACTGGTAACGGAACTGCTCAGTAACTTGACTACGCTGGTGAATACAGGAACCTACACAGGTCATAAAATTGTATAGAACTGAACAAACACATACTAAAATCTAATAAGACTGGTAGATTGTATCAAAACCAACATACTGGTTGTAGTGTTATTCTATGGGCTCTGCAAAATATTACCACTGAGGGAAAGTGGGCAAAGCACAAAAGGGATCTGTCTGTATTATTTCTCATAACTGCATATGAACCTACAACAATCTCAAAACAAAAGGCAACGTACAAGACTGCATCGTATGAGCCTTTCCATTTGCTTAAAGAATATATGTGTGCTTGTTTAAGTACAAATTACTTTAGAAGGCCATGCAGGAAATACATCAGTGACCGTCTCTACAGAAGTAGACTCAAGAAGTGGGGTCAAGACTAAGAAAGCTTACTTTTGACCAAGTTTGTATAATTTTATATCACCTGAAAAATTTTATCAAATGAGTATTTAAAATAAAAGAGAGAGGGCTGGAGCGGTGGCTCAGCGGTTTCGGCGCTTGCCTGGCAAGCATGAGGACCCGGGTTCAAACCCCAGCACCATGTACACAACTGAGTGTTGGAGCAACTAAGGCCATGTGAAAAACTAAATAAAGTTGTGTCTCTCTTTCTCTGTCTCTCTCACTGTCCCTCTCTCTTAAAAAAATAAAATAAAATAAAAAAAAAATAAGAGAGAGAGAGAGAGGGACAGTGAGAGAGAGAAAAAATCAATTTAATTTCGTTTTTAACATGTGGCTTTCATTGCTCCAACATTTTGTTGTATATGTGGTGCTGGTGTTCAAGCTCGCATCCTCACATGTGCCAGGCAAGCACCCTAACCACTGAGCTACTGCTCAAACCCTGCAAATAGGTATTTTTAATTTAAAAAACAAAAAAACTACCAGGCTGGAGTGGTAGCTCAGCAGTTACAGTGCTTGCCTGGCACATGCAAGGGCTGGAGCTCGAATCCCAGCTAAGAGTCAGAGCAGCAAATGCCACATGAAAAACTAAATAAAAGTGATTCTCTCTTCCTCTCTCATTGTCTATCTTAAAAAACAAAAACAAAAACAAACCAAAAAACCCCAAAATTTCATTAAGATTGATTTTCTGGGGCTGGAGGAGCTGCTCAGCAGTTGGAGCATTTTCCCGGCATCTGTGAGGACCTAGGTTTGAACCTCACCACCACATACACAGCTAAGTGAGAGAAACAAAGACCAGATGAATAAATAAAATTGATTCTTTCTCTTTCTCTTGAAAAAAAAAAAAGATTGATTTTCCTCAAATGTGATATATATATATACATACTAGAATAAGATAAGGAAAAGTAGAGGGAAAGAGAGAGGAGGAGAGGATGGATACCAGATACCAAAATACAGTTGGTGTGATTCTAGTTTACTGTTTATAAAGAGCTAGAAGAGAGGAGTTCATTGCCTCCAAACACAAAGAAATGATAACCATCTGGGGGAAATGTTATTTTGATTGGCTCTTATACACTGTACATATAAACTGAATTATCAAACTGTACTCTATAAATAAGTACAAATATTATGTGTCAATTAGTAATTAAGTTTTTTTTTTAATTGATTTTCCTCAAATTCCAAAAAACCCCCAAAACTCTGAAATTAGCTTCTCATGCTTTACAGTTTAAAAAGGCAGAACTACTATGGGGCTAGAGTAGTAGCTCAGCAGTAGAGCACTTGCCTGGCATGCACAAGGACCTGGGTTCAAACTTCAATACTGCATACACAAATAAGTGTAGGAGAAACAAAGGCCAGATGGAAAAATAAATAAAACTGACTCTCTCTCCTTCACTCCCTTCCTTCCTCTCTCTTAAAAAAAAAAAAACCGAATAATAAAAAAGAACACAACTATTAGTAAAATAGTTTTTTAAAAGTGTGTCAGGATTAAGCTAATTTTTTTTTAAAAGAGAGAGGGACAGAGAGAGAGAGGAAGAGAAAATCAATTTTATTTAGTTTTTCATGTGGCTTTTGTTGCTCCAACACTTCGTAGTGTACATGGTGCTGGGGTTCGAACTTGCATCCTTTCCACATGAGAGGCAAACGCTGAAACCCCTGAGCCACTGCTTCAGCCCCATAAGATACTTAATTTTAACTCCTATCCAAGGGTCTGACCCCTATTGGTATTTACTTCTGCATTTTAACGAACAACTGGTAACCAAGAAAGAGAAGGAAAAAAAGAGCCGTCAATTTCAACCTCCTTCACCCTTGGCATAGAGACCAGAAAAAACCCACATGGCCTCAAGAAACAATCCCCTGTGAAAGAATGCTTTTGATCACTCTACTGTAAGGAAATGCCAAACTTCACAAGACGCCAAAGTAAAAAAACGTGAGATTCCATAAACTGTCAGGATTCATAACAATATAGAAATCTAATCTGAGAATCTTAATTCTTTAGATTTGTAACCGGAGACAGAGTACACGTGGAACCAGAATTCAAACTTTAGTTTTGTCATTATCGGTGTGATGCTCATAAATCAAGTTACCCTTACTTTCCCAATTTTTTTTTTTTAAAGAGAGAGAATAAATTTTTATTGAGTTTTCCACATGGCTTCCGTTGCTCCAACACTGAGTTGCGTACATGGTGCTGGGGTTTGAACCTGTGTACTCGTGCATGCCGGGCAAGCGCCGTAACCGCCAAGCCACCACTCCAGCCCCTTCCCCCAATTTTTGTAGCAAAACAAAGGGGACAAGGACTATAGAATCTTCAAATTCTCTTTCTTGCTGTAAAATTATATATCAGAATTGGTGCCCAAGCACAAAAGCTCACTGATATATGAGTTATTTCTGCCTTTGTTCTTTCTGCCAGGATACCAATCTACACCAGATTTTAAATACCAAAAACTTAGAATATTTACAGGTACTCAAAAACAAATGAAACTCCAGAAAACAAGGGAAAATTCTTTTATTTATTTGAAATGGATGGGGTTTTTTTTCCCTTAAAATCAAAGCTTTTCATTTTGAAAACCATTAAGTTTTGATTCTGTGAAAGCTCTGAATCCTGACTTAGGGTTGCTAAATTCAAATATCAAATTGTTACCAGGTTTTACTTAAGTTAGTGTTATTTAAATATAAAACATATATGGTAGGCATACTTAAAATTAAGAGATTAGTTAAAACATTTATTTGCCCCTACTGAAAAATACTTCTTGAAGAAACACCTGGCTAGCCAATATTAGCTTAACCAGATAACCAGATGAGAGACATGGCTAAAGTGACACTTTTCATCAGTTATATGTCTACAGATTGACTGCATATTTACTGTTTGGTTTTATTACGAAACAAAAAATCATTAAGAATGCAAAGACCAGGATTCCACTTTGGAAAAGGGACCTCCCTCATATTTCATTATTTTTAGCTAAATAAATGTTTTTGCATAGACAACCAAAATATGAAATATATTCTACTGATCACCAGATTACTGCTATACTGACCTACAAAGCAAATACAGAGGTAGGGTTGTTTGTTTTTTAAAGAGAGAAGGACAGTGAGAGTGAGAAAGAGAGAGAGAGAGAGAGAGAGAGAGAGAGAGAATATGAATCAAGTTCATTTAGTTTTTCCTGTGGCTTTAATGAATCACTTCAGGGTTGTTTGAATGTAGCAAAGTAAACAATCACACTTTTGCTATTTTAAAGGCCCATCCTGAGGCTAGAGTGGTGGCTCAGCAGTATCACGCTTGCCATTTAAACCCCAGCACCAGGACATACGCAACAAAGTGTTGGAACACTTGATTCTCTTTCTCTCTCTCCATCCTTCTCTCTTTAAAAAAAATAAAAACAGGGGCTGGAGCGGTGGCTCAGTGGTTACAGCACGTGCCTGGCATGTGTGAGCACGTGAGTTCAGACCCCAGAACCACATGCACAACAAAGTCTCAGAGAACCAAAAGCCACAATGAAAAACTAAATAAAAATGGATTCTCCTTAAAAAAATAAAAAATAAAAAATAAATAAATAAAATAAAAATAAAAAACAAAAAAATAAATAAATAAAATAAAAATAAAAAACAAAAAAATAAAAGGCACATCCTGGGCTGCAAAGGTGGCTCAGCAGTGGAGCATGTGCCTGGCATAAGTGAGGACGTAGGTTTGAACCCCAACACCACATATACAACTAAGTGTCCAAAAACAAAAACCAGATTAAAAAAATAAATAAAACTTTCTATCTTTAAAAAAAAATACATAAATTAAAAATAAAAGGCATTTCCCTTATATGTACTAGCTTCTGTTCAAATACAGGAAGGCAGGCAACCCAAGCAATTTACATTTAAAATGGCAGTTACATTTAACATAACAATTTAGCAGGACTCTGTCTCAAAATAAAACTAAAAGGGCTGGGAATGTGGCTCAGTGGTTGAATGCCCCTGGGTTCAATCCCTGATACCCACTTCCTCCCTCAAAAACAGTAACAACAACAAAACACACACAAGCACACAAAACTAAAATACTATTGAGAATTAGATTTGACGCAAAGAATTTTTTAATCACTTTCAAATTTTCAAATAGTTGGGTATTCTCGGTTGTAAGAATCTTCTAATACATTCCCCTAATGGAATCTATAAGATACACTGTATATTCTTAAGAAAACAGGAATGTGGATGACTGTATTGGGTTGGAAAGTGGCTGTCCTTTTTATTTATTTTTATATGGAGGTGATACATAAGCATGTGGGGTTGTTTTTCTTTTTTGTTTGTTTGTTTTCTGTTGGGGAAGGAAGGGTTGGGAGCAGATCAAGTGAGAGGTGATCAAGCAATTACCAGATACTCTGCATAAACTATCATTAGGGGTCAGAAAAGACTGTTTTCACCATTAGGAGCTGGGAAAATACATCCCATTAGCTACCAACAATAGCACAGCACACTTCTATATGTGTCAAGTGATACCATGAATTTCTGGATGGCTGCTAGTCCAAAAAACACTAAGTCTAGAAATACAGAAGGGGCTAAAACCTCACTTTTTACTAGGAGGTCTTTTTTATAAACCAATAAAATTGTTCCTTTCAGAATAAGAGATCGTATTATAGTATCAGTTCTGGATTTAGGTATAAGGATGCTAAAACCCCTCAAGGAACTGGGTGTGGTGGCAGATAGCTGTTGCCTCAGCTACTGGAGAGACTGAGGCAGGAGGCTGCTTGAGCCCATGAGTTCTGGGTTAGAGTTAGACAGGGTAATACAGGTGAGACCCCATCTCAAAACAAAAATCTAAAAAAGTAAACAAAACAAACTTTCAAGGACAGGAAAACAAAAGCTAGAGGAAAAAATGATATACAAAAGATTGAAATAAAGCTTTCCATTTCCCAACTGAAATAAATCAATATGATTTTTAAAAATTCTATGAAGTTTTATTAAAATATTTCCCAGGAATACACTATGACAACTGTTTGTATATATTTTCAACAAGTTATTCACTAATCAAGGCAAGACAGTAAGGATGAGACCCTTCATAAGATGTCCTTTGCTACCACATCTCTGGTTTCTTTAGACCATTCTGGCCTTAGGTCTAAGGACAAGAAAAGGTAGCTGGTACTACAATCACTTCTGTTACCTATGTGCACAGATCACTCTACTTAGTAATTAAAACCATTCAGGGCTTACACCAGAGAAGCAGCTAACCCTGGTAGCAACTCCTTGTCCCACCTGTGCTCACCTGAATAGCTGCAAAGGCCAGTGCTGCCCAGATAACATGCATCATGATTTCTTGTAGCTTCTTCACAACCAGAGCCTCACATCCCTGTAACACACACAGTCATTCTCATTAGGAGTCTTTTATGAAAGTGAGAGCTGCAGAGTCACAGATTACTACTGCTACTCACTGACAGAAAATAAAGAAACTAAAAGAGGGGAAAAAACATTACATGATTAGAGCAGCCTGTAATTAAAGCAAAAGATGATACAGTAAAAATGATTTACTATAAAACAAAATGGTATTAAAGACAGCTAAAGGGGGGAGAAGTTTCAGGAAGCAACAAGACAGTGGAGAATGGGGTTATCAGGCTGGACTCCAGTCCTGGACTCACCTCAGCATAGAGGTCAGAGGGATTGGCCAGGCTACCATTGCAGCTACTGGCAGTCTCTCTACAGCAGCTAAGAGGAACACTCTGGTTTTTGGTTTCTTTGAACCAATCTGTATTTTCCCAGTCTGAATAGTTATGAATTCCACAACAGTGCAGCTAGAAGAAAAGAGAATAAATATTATTCTTTATAAAACACATCTACCTGGATTGAGTTTTAAGAGTGCCATGAACTTTTTTTTTTGAGAGAAGAGCAGGAGAGAGTGAAAGAGTCAATTGCATAATTTTATTTATTTTTTTTAAGAGAGAGAGGGGCAGCAAGAGTGAGAGAGAATCAATTTTTTATTTAGTTTTTCATGTAGCCTTCATTGCTCCGACACTTCGTTTTGTACATGGTGCTGGGATTCAAACCCGCATCCTTGTGCATGCTGGGCAAGCGCCATAACCACTGAGCCACCGCTCCAGCCCCAATTTTATTTATTTTTTAATCTGGCCTTTATTTCTCCAACACTTGTGTATATGGTGCTTGGGTTTGAACCCGGGTCCTTGTGCATGCCAGGCAAGTAGTCTGCTGCTGAGCCACCGTTCCAGCCCTCAGAGCTTTAAAATAAACTACTCTAGGTCAATGATGTCCAAGAGAATTTTTGCAATGAGAGAAATTATATCTGCATGGTCTAACATGGTAGCCACTAGCCACTAGTGGCTAGAGTGACTAAAAAAATAAATTTTTTCCATGGTGCTGGGGGTAAACCCAGGGTGGTGAACATGCTAGGCAAGTGTTCTATCACTGAGCTACATCCTCAGCCTCAGGAACTGAATTTTTAATTTAAATTTGAATAGTCACACATGGCTAGTAGCCCCAGAAGCTCTACAGGAAAAGCACATTGCCTATAAAAGGTAATTTCTAGCTAAGGAAAAATCTTCCTGTTACATGTTAAATATCTAGTTCTGAATGTTATTTTCAACAATGAAGCATGTAATACATTTTGTCTGAAATGCTGGGATTTAAGATAATAAACCACAAAATATACATGTGTAATAGATGAAATTAGACTTGATAAAAAGTTGATAATTTTTGAGGCAGGATTACGGATATAAAAATACATGAGGGTACAAAAATGTCTTTAGTTTACATTTTAAATTATTATAATTTTTTTTTAATTTTATAGTTTTGTCTGTTAACTTTTTAGATCTTGTTTTCTGAAGATACATGTAGTCTTTCCAACTCCCTTAAAGTCCCTTGGGACTCCCACTTTTCCTGTGACACATACTTCTCTTTCATTATCACATCTCTATTTTGGCGGGAGGACAGAGGAAGTTAGATTTTTTTTTTCTTTTAAAGAGAGAGGGACAGTGAGAGAGAGAAAGTGAGAAACAATTTTTTATTTAGTTTTTTCATGTGGCTTTCATTGCTCCAAGACTTCGTTGTATATGTGGTGCTGGGGTTTGAACTCGTACTAATGCATGCTGGGCAAGCGCTGTAACACCCGAGCCACCGCTCCAGCCCCAGGAAGTCAGATTTTATTGAAAAGAGTTTAAGATCTTTCTTGTTAGCTTTGATCAGATGATGGAGGAGGAAAAAACTGAACACATCAGGTGGTTAATCATGGGTGTGAAGAAACATGGCAATTTACAAAGTAGTTGCAGAAGTAGTTTAATGCAAACCCAGTAGTGAGTGGCCCTCAAGAACAAATTTGCCAAGAAAGCTTACCTGTCTTTGTACATAATCAATAGCCCGGCTTGCAGCATCAGGGTTGGTTCCATTGTAGGTCTTATAGACTTTCTGAATGCTGCGGTCAACTTCATTTTCTACCTGAATTAAAACAAAGAATTGAGTTCCTCAAAAATACTGTTAAAGGTAACCATTAGTCAAGGTTCCAAGTAAAATACCTAAATGGCATGGTTGCAAGCTATCAGAGCTCTCTGAATTTCTTGCAAGAAAGAATTTTCTCCCTTCTTGTCTCCATATAGATTCAAACTGACAGAGAAAAAAATCATACATATTATAGCACATAGATTAAAAGCATTCAAAGAGCTGGGCATAGGAGTAATCCCAGCAGCTCAGGAGACTGAGGCAGGAGGATTGCAAGTTCAAAGACGGCCTCAGAAACTTAGCCAGGCCCTAAGCAACTTAGCAAGAACCTGTCTCAAAATAGAATAAAAAATGGGCAGTGATCTGGCTCAGTGGTTAAGTGCCCCTGGTTCAATCCTTAATAGCCCCACCTCCCATAAAAAGTATTCAAGAAGATGACCACAACATGTCAGGCTAATAATCCTAACAATCCACTCAAGAGGGAGATAGCAACTGAACTTTCTATAAATATATGTGCTCCTTTTACTTTTTTGGTAGTACTAGGATTGAACTCAGGACCTTGTGCATGCTAAGGCAAGCACTCTACCCCTGAGTCACACACCCAGACTGATATCTTCTTTTTAAAAAAATAAGTGTTCAGGCTGGGCGTGGTAGCACATGCCTGTAATCCCAGCAGCTTGAAAGGCTGAGGCATGAGGGTCACAAGTTCAAGGCCAGCCTTGGCAAGTGAGCAAGGTCCCAAGCAACTTAGTGAGAAATACCTCAAAATAAAAAATAAAAAGGGCTGGAGATGCGGCTCAGTGGTTAATGCCCCTGCATTTAATCCCTGGTATGGGGGAAAAAAAAAAGTTTGCAAAGCGCTCTCAAAAGATTCATTCACTGGGGCTGGAGCGGTGGCTCCGCATCATTACGGCACTTGCCCGGCATGCAACAGTACGAGAGTTCAAACCCCAGTACCACGTACACAATGAAGTCTAGAAGCAACGAAAGCCACATGAAAAAAAACTAAATAAAAATTGTTTCTCTCCCTCTCTCTCACTGTTCCTCTTAAGGAAAGAAAAAAAAGATCAACTCACTTTCTTAAAGGAAGCAAAAATGACTTTGAAGCCTAAGATATTTCTAGGACATATACCAACATTATTTCTATTCTGCTTATTCTACTTATTCAATAAGTAATCAACCATTTGTTAAAAAGTCAGTCCTCAGAAATGGCACTTTATGAAAAAACTGCTGCTCAATGTATGTCAAGGAGGAGATAGAAAGCAAACCTCATAACTTATTGCTTATTGGCAAGTTAAGTGTCATTTAACAAAATTTTCCTATACCAGATTTTCCTTATGCCTTTCTAAATTGATTAGACCTACTTTGTAATTAAAACAGTGATGGGATGAGAACATAAAACTTATAACTAGATCACAGGTAGAGACATAATCCACTGCATTTCTGGGGGTGAGGGAATGGATGCATGGGACTTTCCTTTGGAATCAATGGTTTGAATATCAACTTGGGATACCACGTCTTTGACTTACAACTGTGAATTACAATGATTCTACTGTATAATGGCTTTAAAATTATACCAAAATTAAAGTACCTTATTTATTTAGCCTTAAATGGTACTGTCAGCAGAAAGCAAAAACAAGCAAAACAGGAAAGAAAGGGGGAACAAAGGGAATTACTGAGAGAGGACGAGGGCAAGGAGTGCTGAAGACAGCTGTCTTAATTTTCTAAGTTGTCAGGACCTGTGTTCTTCAGGAGGAGGGTAAAAAGTAGGACCACAACTTAAAATATCTTCAATGTCCACATCTGAGGCATTTTTTTAAAAGAGGCAATGGAAAATGAAATCCCCAGAAAACAGAAAATTTATTACCTTGCCACCCTGCCATCCAAAACACAGGGACTCTATGGGCTAAGGAAATATGAACAAACTTATCAGCTGATCAACTATTTATTTGCAGTTTGCTGTAGGGTTTTTGTTTTGTTGTGGTACTGGGGACAGAACCCAAAGGCACCTACCACTGAACAATATCCCAACCCTTTTTGTTTTTTGAGACAGAGTCTAGCTAAGCTGCCCAGCCTGGTGTTGAACTTGTGATCCTCCTGACTCAGCCTCCCAGGTAGCTGAGATTACAGGAGTGTACCACTACTGCATCCTGCCTCATTAGAAGAGAAGATACTTTGGATACTTAAAGCGGTACCTTAACTGAAACAAGGCAGATGAAATGTTGACCCTGATAATTAACTACTTCTTGAAAAAAACAAACTTAAATCACCTTTTGAATCAGAGTAGACAACATACCTTTGCTCTGTAAACGTATCCCAAAACCACTACAACAACTTCTGTGACAAAAACCAAGAGCAGGATGATGACAAACTGTAAGGAAACATTGTCAAAAATTAAGTACTAAATAACTCTAAATGTTCTCTTGACAGAAAGCAATTATGAGAAACAACAACTAGAAGTTTACGATAAGTGCTAATTCTGTTCCAATTAGAAGACACAAGGAGTGTACAGAGTTTCAAGGTCAATTCAAGAGAGTTAACAAAGATGAAATACTCCTGCAGACTCTGATGACACAGTTAGTGAAGTGCTAACTTACCGTGGCAAGTCCGCAGCGACTTTCCCGGATTGTGGCACAGCAGCCAATTAGCCCAATGATGAAAAGCAGGGCTCCTACTGCTATGATCACTACAGCAGGTATGAGAGTGTACACATCTTCAAAGAAGTGGTCATAGTCGTCGTAAGTGATGAAGACATAGGCTCCCACATAGCATAAAATGCCCGCTGCCCCCTATAGAAAACAAGGTCAGAGTACTGGTCTGTAAGCCAGCAAAAATTTTCTACCATTGCTGAGTAGGCTATAATTTAATGAGAGTTCCCAACACTCTTAAATCTACTTGTACTTTTTTTCAATAAAGCTGAAAGATCTCCTATGATCCATTATTAAAAACATTAGATAAAATTGAAAAGTTTGCCAAACTTCACATAATTTTTAACAAAGGATGGTTCAGCTAGGACCAAGAAAGCATGAAGCAAATAGCATTGATGAGAACACACATGTGCATACCCAGCCACCCCAAAGGCTTATTTATAGCTCAACTATATGTCCAGTTAGATGAGTGGGGTAGTGGAGGTAGTATACCTTTGCTCACCATAGTTGCATTCAACAAATGAGGAGATTAGGTATAAATGACTAAGATTTGAAGGCAGGCAAGCTGACTCTAGAAATCTACACATCTTTACCCACCCTATTGGGAAAAGAAAATAACAAGTAAGCATGACACCCCATTTCAATAAAAATTGCTGTTCTAGAGGCTGAAATGGTAAAGCCAGAGGGCTCAATCACTAAAGAATACTGTAACTATTTTATCCACTTAGTCTTTAGAATGGTGCGCCTCTGACTTTAATAGGAATCACCTGAAGATTTATTAAACTGCAGATTCCAGTTCACAGGTGTGGGGGTGGGCCTGAGATTCTGCATTTCTAGCAAGTTCCCAGGTGTAGCTGATGGTTCTAACACACTTGGAATAACAAGGTGTTAGAGCATCCAAAGGGAAAATGAGTGCAGAAAGTATTTCAGCTTTTGCTCCAACTGCAGTGTTTTACATGCATTCCCCTTTATAGTTGATTTTGCTATTATTGGGTACCAACTCTGTGCTGATATCCCAATGCTACTTGCTTACACGTGAATGTCTAAATGCAGTGCCAGGCTAATTGTTAAAACATTTGATCTAGGGCTCGAGTGGTGGCTCAGCAGTACTGTGCTCCCTGGCATGTGCGAGGACCCAGCATCCCATACACAACTGAGTGTCAGCCCAATGAAGACCAGATGAAAAACTGAATAAAGTTGATTCCCTCTCTTTATCTCTCCCCCACCTCTTAAAAAAAAAAAAGTCTAACGAGATCATTTGTATAACTCTCATGGGAACAGAATTGTTTTAAAATTTTACATATAAATCATCTTCAAACTAGAACACAGTCTCCACAGTTATATCTGAGATACCCTCCACTCCTCTGAACCTAAAGACTGTTCATTTCTTAAGTCTGCAGGACAGACTCAGTAAGCTTAGGCATCATCAATATATTTTCTTACACTAGGCCATTAGACTCACTGTAACATCCAGAAGTAAAGACTCTATTTATGTAAAGTTGGGCAAGCAGTCTGATTTTTTTTTTTTTAAGACAGAATCAATTTTATTTAGTTTTTCATGTGGCTTTCGTTGCTCTGAGACTTCATTGTGTATGTCGTGCTGGGGTTTGAACTCTCATACTGGTGCATGACAGGCAGGTGCTGTAACCGCTGGGCTACCACTCCAGCCACCTGATTTTTTTTTTAAACATGTTTTTTTCTAAATGAGAATAATGGGTGAATGGATCCAAAAACTGTGGAATATAAGTACCATGGAATTCTACTTAACAATGAGAAACAACAAAATTGTAGCCTTTGAAGGTAAATGGATGGCAATGGAAGAAATCATGCTGAGCAAAGATAGCCAAACCCAGAGACTCAAGGGTCGAATGTTTTCACCCATATGTAGAGGCTGGACCTAAACCCATGTTGGGTGAAAGGTGGTCAATCTCATGTATTAGACCCAGTAAAGGCGAAGCAACACATAATCTAGGGCAATTACAAATCTGTGTGTGTAGGGGAGTGAGAATAGGGAGGGATCTAGGGGATAATTCTGGTTTAAGAATATATGCATATCACATTGTTACTTTATATGCATTTATGATTGTATAATAACTCAACTCCTTAATAAAATAATTTTTAAAAAAGAATAATGGAAGCAATTTTTAAAAATTAACTGTTACCATCCTTTGGCTTCCAAGAAGCCCCACTGCTGGTTTTCTTCCTACTTCCTTAGTAGCTTACTTTCTTACTACTTTCACAGACTTTCCTTTTCAGATTCTGGAATGTTAAGGAACTCTAAGATTCTATCTAAGTTCTGCTGTATTCTTCATACTATTTTTGAGGGGGACGGAGGGCAGTGGTACTGAGGACTGAACACAGAGGCACTCTTATCACTGAGCTACATCCCCAGCCCTTTTATTAATTTTTGTAATTTTTTGAGACAGGATCTCACTAAGTTGCTCAGGTTGGCCTTGAACTTGCAATCCTCCTGCTTCAGTCTCCAGAGTCATTAAGATTACTGGCACACACCACCATGCCAGCTCTCATTCTCTAGCTCACTATATAACCTATCATCTTAGACCTACATATATCTCCATTTGGAAGTCCCACAGACAACTCACTTTCAACCTGTCTCAAACCCTGTCTTCCTGCCCATTCTATTTAATCTTCCCTTATTCCTAGCAGAGCCAAAAGCATCAAACACTTAATTTTTTCTGTTTGAACAGCTGATAGTTATCTTATACTCAATTCTTGGCCCACCTCTATATGCCATCAATCACCAAATTCCCTCAAGTTTACTCCTAAAACATTACTTGAATACCTCAATTTTAACCCCACTACAGAATATGTCTTAATTTAGGCCTTATCACTGTTTACCTAAATCTTGTTGACTCTCCCTGCCCATTAAAAATATGTTCTTGGACTGAAGCGGTAGCTCAGCAGGTACAGCGCTTGCCTGGCAAGTGCAAGTATGGGAGTTTGAACCCCAGCACCACGTACACAACAAAGCTTCGGAGCAATGAAGGCCACATGAAAAACTAAATAAAATCAATTCTCTCTCTTTAGAAAATATAATAATATAATAACAATAATAAGTTCTTTATATTACAGGAGTTATTTGTTAAAATACAAAGCAGATCAAGGCATAAACATGATTAAAATAAGGATGGGGGAAATAAGTGAGATGACCTAAATTGTGTGTTCTTGCTTTTCAGCCTCAAACTTCACTACCCCTCATACCTACACCACATTTTCTCTCACTTCTTTATCTATTATATTCTCTATGGAATTCTTTCCCTCATTAGGATGCAGCTTAAATGTCACCTCTTTCTTGTGGAAGACATTCTTGACCATTTCAGGCTGAATTAAGTACTCTTTGTCCACTCATGTATGCCCCATGAACAGCTCTAATAGCATTTATAACTGTTTTAATTATAGTTACATATGTCACAACAAGTCTTCTGGGCACAAATTGTGTCCATTTGCCTTTCGGCCCTCTCTTACCATCTAAAAGCTAGAACACTGCTTGGCACACAGCAGGTATCACCAAAAATTCACTGAATATGCCTCCTCTTATCTCTTCCCTTGAAACCTCATATTTCTATCATAAGTTTTGGTTTGTGTGCTCTTTCTCTTTAGTCCAATGTTTAGCTTTTAGTTCACTATTTAAACATGATTTGGTGACTTAATGCAGCTTACTGATTTCTGACAGCCATCACACCTGGCATACATTATTAGCTTGTAAATGGTACTCAAATAAATGTTGTACTTAAAGCAACCATGCCTATTCAAAGGTACTCAGTTCACTGACACATTCGCTCTTGTAGCATGTTACTTTGGGATGAAGGTAAGCACAGGAAGCCAAAAGAGAAGAAACAGTTTAATAGTTTGGCTATATTATTACAGAAATATAAAGACTCTGTAAATGCCCTTTTACTAAAATACTTCATACACATTTTGCTACGGCAAATAAATCAGCCCTCAGGCTGAATGAGAAGAAATCCTAAAAATGAATTATCAAATTGTACCCACTCTTTTCACTAATCATCTCTCTATCCTTTAGATTCTCAGCTTTTCTTACTCAAAGGCAATATTTATTTCTTAAAAGGCTTGAATTAAAATGAATTCCAAGTAAAATCAATGTTCATAGCAGCTCAATTTACAGTAGCTAAATTATGAAATCAACCCAGATGCCCTTCACTGGATGAATGAATCCAAAACTGTGACACACACACACACACACACACACACTCTCTCTCTCTCTCTCTGGAGTTCTACTCCGCTTTTAGAAACAACAATATTAAGCCTTTTTTTTTTTTTTTTAAGAGAGAGGGACAGTGAGAGAAAGAGAAGAAGAGAAATAACTTTAGTTTTTCATCTGGTTTTCATTGCTCCTAGTTGTGTACATGGTGCTGGTTGTTTGAACTCCAGTCCTGGCACAAGTGCTGTGACTGCTGAGCCACCACTCCAGCCCACAATATTATAGTCTTTGAAGGTAAATGGATGGCAATGGAAAAAATTATGCTGAGCTAAATTAGCCAAACCCTGAGACTCAAGAGTCAAATGTTTTCCTTCATTTATGGAGGCTAGAGCAAAAACCCAGGCTTGGGTGAAAGGTCAAGCTCATGTACTAAACTCACCAAGTTGAACTAATAAATAATCTAGAGGAAACACAGATATGTAAGAGGGTGGAAGGGAAAAGATAGGGAGGGATGATAGAGAAGGATCTAAGGGGGGGCGAGAATCCACAATGTAGCTTACTCTTTACTCCCCTGAGAAGCCAAATAATATTTATGCGATCATTTAATTCTGGAAAATGCGTACATATATTTTTTTCTATCTGTTATGGGGGAAACATAGAATGCGGGTGATGTGGGGATGATTCTGGATTAGGATCAGGGGCATATCATACTGTTACTACATATGCATTTATGATTGTATAACAACACAACTCCTCAGTAAAAAGTAAAACGCTGTGTGAAGTTAGTTTAAAATAAATAAAATGAATTCCATTTCTAAGCTTCTAGTAAATGAAGTTATTTTGTTGCTGTTTATTTTTATTCTTTTTTTTTTTTTTGAGACAGGGGTTTTGCTATGTGGTTCAGGCTGATCTCAAACAGTCCTCCTGTCTCAGCCTTCTGAGTAGCTCAAGACTACAGGTGTGGGCCACTGCATCCTATAAATGAAGTTTAAGCCTACACTAATCTGAATGAAAAAAGATAAAACTGGAGGACTTATGTAGTCAACATTTTATCTGAATTGTTGGGTACTGAAGAACTATGATAATTATACTTCAGTGCTGCTTGGGTCAAGTGAAACATCTCCTGTGTTATTCCCTCTACCCAGAATGGGTCACTCATCAGAAATTGAGACTGCAAAGAGGTAGAAAAACAAATCAAAAACAGATACAACCAGATTTGTAACAAATGTAATGGAAGGCTAGTAGGAGGCACCATTTGTAAAGATGCCTATTCTTGTGGTATAGTCTATATGCACTTTCTTTTCCCAGACTGCAAACCAGTCAACATTCAATTCACAAAGCAGAGATGAAAACATAACAGACTTTTTTTGGCAACATGTAACAGAAAGCAATGCATCAGGTGCATACATCAAAACAGAACTGATTGCTGATAGGAAGTCTATTTATAAATGAAATAGAGGTTGAAAAGAGTATCCTAAATTGGGGTATGTGTTATCCTAAAGTGAGACAACTTTAAAATTTTCTTCTTTTAATGATATCTGTACATGGTGCTTATATATTCAGTTGTATAATATTCACAAAATAATACCAGAAATTTTGAAAATACAAGGTAGGTGTCCTAATAGCTGAAGACTAAAAACAGCTATAAGTAACTGCCTTAAAGATATCCAACCATTTGTATAAAAAACATCCAAAAGAACAGGGGAAACAGCAGTTTGTATGGTCAATGGAGGGGATATTATAAGTAATTCTTAACTAATGTGTGTAGGATACTTTGTAGTCACTCAGATTTTGAAGTGAGAACAGGTGAGCTTGGTCAAACCCTCCTTTTGAAAGGCCATGATGGGATTGGAATCTATCAAAGGATCTGGGCTTTGCCAACCAAGCAGCTGAAAAGAAAGGGGTAGGGGGAGGGCAGTGCTATAGAAGATGAAATGTAGATCTTGGAAGCAGCTGAACTGCTTTAGTCACTGAGAGAATTTGAGCCTACAAAGAGGATTTGTACAAGGACTGTATACTAAAAATATTCATGCTTTTTACAAAGAAGTGAAAAGAAATTTAAGGGAAAGGCTGAGTTTTGAAATTATAGAAGTAAAATAATCATTCTTCTTTACCTTTTCTTTTTTCAGGGCTGAGGATCGAACTCTGGGCCTTGCCGTGCTAGGCAAGTGCTCTGCCACTGAGCTAAATCCCCAACCCCTCTTCTTTACCTTTAATATGCATGCTTTAATATCTGTGCTTTAAGTCACAGAATTTTAAAACTTTTTAGGAGAGTCAGTGCTTTTCCATAACACCAAGCTCTTCCTTTTAACAATAAAGCTATTTTTTATGAATTCCAAAAGTATAATGCTTCATTTTATCCTTTTAACCATCTACATATACACAAATGTGAAATTTCTAAAAGCAGGAAATTTCATTCTACATTGGATTGTTTTGATGTTTAGAAGCTAGTTTTCTGGGGGTAATTCAAATCTTCTATGAAAACAAAATGGGCTAATGAAATGCTGAAATCCACAAAATTACTAAATTCCTTAACTTTCATGAAGCATAGTGAAACTTGCTTGTTATAACCTGGAAGATAAAATAATTTTGTTGTCAAGTATTATCTATATGGAAATTAAAAAATGTGAAGGAGGAAGCATCCCACAAAACATCTGGGTAAAGATGAGGCAAAGAAAAATAGAGGTAATGTTCTTGCAGTAGTAGGAGACTTGGATGATCATGTCTAAAACTGGCAAGAATCAGGACAAGATGAACACCAGGAACCATCTGGACTTCACCTGAAAGCACAGTGCCTGACAAGTTCTTGCCTGCCTCAGTGAATTGCTCCCTTTGGAGTGATTTTTGCCTCAAAATAAAACAACTGGTGTTCGGTGCATGCAAGTAATCCCAGCAGCTCCCGAGGCTGAGGGAGGGGTACTCCAAGTTTAAAACTAGGTTTTGGCAATTTAGTGAGGCCCTAAGCAACTTAGTGAGACCTTGTCTCAAAAAAAAAAAAAAAAAAAATGCTGGGGATGTAGCTCAGTGATAAAGAAAAAAAATCAACTGGTAAAGCAGAAGTGATTCAAATTTAGGAGGGAAAAAAAATAACTGAGATCAAGCAAAAACTGTTGTGTGCTCTATACTTTATAAAAAACAGATTTCAGGGGCTGGAGTGGTGGCTCGGAGGTTACGGAGCTTCCCTGGCATGCATGAGCATGTGAGTTCAAACCCCAGCACCATGTACACAACAAAGCATCCCAGGAATGAAAGCCATATGAAAAACTAAATAAAGATTGCTTCCCCTCCCCCCCTCTCTGTCCCCTCTTTAAAAAAAAAAAAGATTTCAAAGTGGGGGCAGGGATTCAGATATCCATCATATATATCCATTCCTAATTTTTTTTTTT